>JAJQOW010001775.1:0-34296 GCA_037975125.1 Latrodectus hesperus | reverse complement strand
AGTAACTTTGTGAACAATTTAAACAAGACATTATCAAATTCAAAGGTATATGTAAATTAGTTAGAAGAGCATAGTAATGCTAGGACAAAAGCCTCCAGATGTAACACAAGAGATGAATGTTTTGAATGACAGCAAAAATTTGATGGCATTAGTAGCCATATAGACAAAGCTAATTCTTTGCCTCTAGATTGCAAAAAATAAATACTTGTGGATAAGATGGTTCTTGCTACCAAGTTTTTCAAGGTGACACTTCAAAATGGTCAACCTAATTGGTTAAGGCTTTCTATAATTTTTAAGGCACTTTTGTCATCCTGAAAGATATTTTATCAGTAATGGGAAGTCAAGCATTGCAAAAGTTTGAAATAATCCTAAGCATCCAATGACAAGTGTGCATGCAGAAAACAGAAATGCGCTGTTCCTATCCTGTTATTCAACAGTAATCAGTATAAAGTTAAGAACTGTCTTTCTTAATAGCATCGATTTACCACTTAGCCATATTATCTCATTACTGAATATTTGTATTTCTCACTTTAAGCACAGAAATGCTAATATGATTGAAACCCAAAATTTGAAAGGAATTCCAAACCTCTATAAATATTTATGAAAGAATTTGGAGTTGAATGAATGAAATACTAAAATGAATTGCAATTTACAAATTAAAATTGTGCCTTTAATTTATATATTAAAATAAGTCTTAGGCACCCAATGTAACAGATGAGCATGTAGAAAACACAAATGCTGTATTAATTTCCTATTATTCAGCAATGCCTGGAATTGATACCTTCTATTCCAAGAAAGGCAATTCTACCTTTATGCCATGACAAATCCAAAAGAACAGTTGGACATTGTGTAATGGACAGCCTAATAGTTTAAGGCCATTAGAAGGTGTTTTAATGTTCACTGTATAAAATATCTTCTGAGAAAAATTTTAATGAATAGGGAGGATAAAAGAACTTTTCAAAAGTAGTGAATCACAGGTCACATAGGTTGAACTCCAGAAAATCTCCAAATACCAACCTATCTTGACAGATGTACATATAAAAGGAAGAAACTCATCTTCTATTTTTCAATGGTGGTTAAGAGTCTTGAACTTTCCATTCTGAAGAGAAAGTCTTATCATTAAGCTACAATGATTCCAAAAGGACAATTTTCCCACTGTATAGTGGACAATTTAACAGCTAAAGGCATTTTAGCACTGTAAATTGCTTATCAGGAGCCCTTTTTATACATACTGGACATTATTAACATCTTGCAATAGAGAAACTCCAGAAAAATCGCAAGCACTCACTCCAACAAATGTGGAAATATATAATAAGAAGGAATTATAAGAGATGAAGAGCAAAGGCAAACCACAATATAATCTACCATTTTACAAGTGCTCTGTTCATTTGCAAAATGAAGCTTCAGATGAAACACTTGAAATTAAGGTACTTTGCTAATAGCTGCTAATGCATTAGAATGCATTTTCTACCCTGTGATTTTTAATGATCTAGATCAATCCTTTCCCTCTCTAAAGTATAGTTAGGTTTTTCACTTAACAGTCATCTTTTGCATGCTAGTGTTAATTAAGAAAAATTACAAACTACAATATATATCCAATTCAAAAGTGAGATTAGAAATCAGAAATTGTTGAACTGTATGCATGAGCACTAACCATTTGGGTGCCAGTTCATTCCTCGGAGTATGTAAATCTATAGCTGGAAATACATTTATATATATATATTATATAGATGCTTGTTCTTATGAATCCTTTGGGACCAGTAAAACAATTCACAAGAAAATTTGTAAAATAGAAAAATAATGTATTAAATTATTAAGATCTGATTTTATTTACTAAACTTCTTTATAAATAAAAATTGAGAAATTTCCAATTTAACTACTCTGACAGATATGCATGGTAGAGTTAGGAATGCTTCTTAAATTTCTCACTGTTCAACAATAACTTTGATTAACCATGGATCTCTCATTCCAAAGAATGTGGTCCAACCATTAGGCCACAATGAGCTCTTAAAAAATATTTGTGTGTTTGAAAACTTCATTTTTAAGTTTATTAATATTGCTTGAAAATATTAGTTTTTGCCAATGGGAACCCCAAGTAATTTCATTTATTTCCACCAATTATTTATTCCCTATTATGCAAAAAACTAATTTAAATCATGTTTATAGCTGGATATACTAATGCCTGGAGTTTTTTCCAACTGAATTCTATTTTTCAATATGACACCATATATTAATAGTGTAGATGGTAATAGATTAAACTACCATGACAACAATGAATTCTTTAAATAAAAATATCATCAACATGCATTTAAGCGTTGATCTTGAATGGAAGAGTTTTGAAAAAATGCTGCCATAATAATTGTAAATAAATATGGACAAAACCAATTCCTGGGAAATTCCTCTTCTCATATAGAATTGGGAAAAGCAATGCCATTTACCTGAAAAGTTTTATAGAGGAAATTATGAAGACAGAGCAATGTTTCAAATGATCTCTATTCTCACTCTTTCTACATATACACTGTCATATGCCATGAAGAAATTTTTGATTTTAGTTTTTTATTATTATTATTTTATTTTCATATTCACTAATGGAATCTGCAGAGTTCCTGTAGAACTAGTCTCTGAATTCAAAATATAACTGGTACAGTTTTTCATTTACAACTGGTAAAAATCATAAGGGTTAATATTAGATTTGCACATCTTTTTTAAGATCAGAAGAGCAATTGTAGATTCTAGTTTATAGAAGACACTACATGGAACATTCTTCTTCTTAGAATTGGGTTTGTATGTCATTGGGCACCTCTGCTTTTATCAGCATTTTGTACCATTAACTCCAAACCCAATGTTTCCTAGTTCCAGTTGCTCGGGTCACCCACTTTATTAATAAAGTCCAATAACCCTTTAATGGAGTCTAGGTGTAACTCTCTAGTATGGATGATACCTAAAGAAGTTAATCTAGGGAGGGCAAGAGCCTCACATTCGTAAATGATATGCTCTGCCGTTTCCTCTTGTGTATGACATTTCCAGCAGATAGGGTCTTGCTGAAACAGTCCCATCTGGTCAGAAAGTCAGTCATGCTAGGGATAGCTTCCTGACTTTCACCAGAAGAAGATAGTTTGGAGGTCATTTCTACCTCAAGTGAAGGATTCATTGCTGCCCTTTTACAAGATTGCCTCTGAGTTTCCTTGTCTTTTTCAGCAAGGTCTACTTCAGAGGTTTCGCCTGCAAATGCAGAAAGGTTTGTTACTTTTTGTGTCTTTTCAGCCACAAGATAACAATTAAAAAGCTTAGGTAATATAAGTCCACCCAGCATTGCCTGAGTTACTGGGCAAGGCAAATTACTCTAGAAGTTCGCCAGGCAACTAGAGGCTCCGTTAAGACACCAATGCCGCAGTACCAATTAGCCCTAGGCACAGATCGCATAACACCAGGGTTTACGGGAGCTGGTTCACGGCCTCTGATTCTATATTCAAGGCTATCCTGTCATTCCTACAGGACATTCGGCGATCCACCACCTGCCGACGCGCCTGGTGGCTGCTCAAGCCCCAGGAAGGTACACGTACCCCCTGGTTCCAGGCACATGGAACATTACAAATACTATTAATGGGTGGAATTTTGTACTGATTTAAAATGGTCTTTAAGATATCAATCCATTGTGATGGAAAAAGCATGTTCTGAATAAAAGATTCTAGGCAAAAGGAATGGTCAGGAAGAATCCTTAGGTTTTCACCTAAGGATTCTTTCTGACCATTGAAAACAATGGCATAGTGAGAATAAAGTTATTAAACAATTCTACAACAGCAGATTTAAGAGTAAATACAAAAGACAAGATATGGACAAAGTGATACTTTATAGGTATATCTATCAGATGTACAAATATAAGTCATAAATATCAATTAGTCATCAATCAGAGGAATGCAATTGAAGACCTACAAATAAACAGACATTAAATGAAAAATAAACATGCAGTGAAAGTCAACCAATGGACATATGCTGAAAGGTGCATAATGGCATATGCCTAAGATATAATGAATGTATTTATACTTGCAGTCTGTACAAATTGAAGTGAGTTATTTTGTTTAAACTTCATTTTAATATTACATTTGTTAACATTATTACATTTGCATGTAATATAAGGAATTCAAATAAACAAATTTAAAATGATGTAAAGCATTTATAAAAAATAAGTTCCTAAATTATTCTTGTCCACTTAAAATTATACTGTTTACATTATTTACATATTTAAAATCGGATTTGAATTTTTATTTTAATTCAAATTTTTGATTTAAAGTTAAATTTTAAAGGAAATATGTTTTAATTATCAAAACAGAAATCCAAATGCTTAAATTTGTTTTAAATATTTTAATTCAAATTAGAATCCTCCAAAGTTAAGGTTTATATAAAATAGGCAACAAAATCTTTCATATTTTTAAGAACTCAAATTAGTATAATTTACAATCAAATTTTTAAATTTTATCTGTAATTATATTATTTGAATAGTTTATATTGCCACTCAAAATAATTTTTCATTAAAGTCCAATTATTAAGGATTCATAATTTTTGAAAAAGAAATTTATTTCATATTAAGATTTGGTAAAAATTAACTTACATAGTGTCATAGAAATGCTAGATTCTTATTGTGGCTCTTATGTATTTTATCTTGTCTCCCTTCCACATATTTTTGCCTGTTAGTTTAATGATTTTAATATAAAATTTTACCAGTACCTTAGGAGTACATTTTATACAGAAATGAACAGCCAACCGAAGAAATTTACAAATTGGAAAAGAAGTTGTTGAATGGTGAGAGAAGAAAAAATGGGAATTTTGTGGCAAGAAACAAAAAACATGCTTAGAAAACACTATAAATAAATGCAAATATAAGAAAAACTAAAACTTATAACATTCATATTTTAGCATCAGTAATTTTTTCCTAGATTAGATCCTTTAAAAATTGTGTATTTAATTATAATTAAATTCTTTTAATTTTTCTTTCACTTTTTATTTAATCTTAAATTCATTTTTCATTCTTCCATTGTTTTATTGATCCAAAAACATAACTAATATACTGCTCATAAAGGCAACCATATTGAATAGTTTCATAGAAGTGAGAAATCAATGGATATATTAATAAATTTTCTGAGTTATTTTGCTTCAAATGAGTAACTTAATAATTTAAATGATTTCATAAAATAAGAGTAATTTAAACATGTTTATTACATACACATAAAAGTTATTAAAGGTTGGGAAAAAATTGCTTTTAATAGAATTTAATAATTCATTTGTATCCAGTTCTTCAACTTTAAATATCAGTCACTTTTATTTAACTATTATTAACGGATTCGAGAAAGTATTATTACTGATAAGAGAGATAAAAAATTTCTTCCTATACTATGGAAAAGTGTATAATTTAAAATTCAAAAATAATATGCATACAGCACAGAGTAAATTTCTCTGTTGAGAAAAATATTGATAGTTCTTCTCACAGAAGTAAAAATAGTGAGAGTTTGAATAAAAGATACTGTACATTGTTGCACAGATATATATTAAGAGAGGCATTTATTTAAAAAGAAATCTATTTACTTTCATAGTAATCTGTGAAATTTTCTTTACGAAAAAAAAAAAACTCCATTTAAATATTTTATAAGAATTCTGAAACTAGTTATTATGATATTCTTTAGATACACAATAAAACTGATGGCAATTGACAGTAATTAATTTGGTGGAACAGTGTAAGCAAACACATCCCAAAAAAATGTAAACTTAACTTTAAATGGGTAAAACTGAGTAATACGGCCGAAGTTTGGCGATTTTTTGGATTTTTTTCGCCAAGTTCAAGTAAGGATTGAAATTCCTACGCTATATTCACAGCGAAATACAAAACGAATATAAAAGACAGTATTGAAATTCCGGCACTATATCTAAACCGGGTAAAACTGAGGTCTGTCCGTAATACTCAGTTTAGCCCTTTAAATGTTAAGTTACGATACAACTACAAAATTACGAAAAACATGTTTTTTTTCCAGTAATCACTTTGTTTTATTCTAACGCGTTTAATATTTTTCAGAATATTCTTCATAGAAAAGGTTGAAAGTGTGAAAGGTTAATACTTTCGAAAAGTAACTATCATACAGTGTAGTGAATATTAAACTTTTGAACTATTTTCAACGAAAATAAGAACTTATAGTTTCTGTAGAAAGATTAAACTAGCTAACTAATAAGAGTGTCAACTTATAGCGCCAAAAATTCGGATTGAGTAAGACTAAGTTTTTCCAGAAAGCACTTGCTTATACAGAAAGGTTCTTACTTTGTTTTTCACAAAAAGCAGTAAGATTGAGTTTTTATTTGAAACTAGGGATGGGAAGAAATACCTGTAACCAGTATTTTGTAATCAGTATTTGAATGTAACAACCTGTAATCAGTACTTTTTTTCCAAATACTCAGTACTTCCAGTAATAAAGTCAGCGCGAGTTCGATTATCCTCAGACAGTTGCAGGTACAATGTACTTGACCAGTTTCAAAGACAGAGCGAGTACGTGAGTACGTGCCTGTTACAAAGTAATAAGCCAGTACGTGAGTAAGTGCCTGTTACAAAGTAACAAGCAAGTACTCACGTACTTGCTTATTACTTTGTACTTGCTTGTTACTTTGTACTTGGTTGTTACTTTGTACTTGCTTGTTACAAAGTAATCAGCGAGTATGTGCGTACGTGCTTGTTACAAAGTAATAAGTGTACAATGTGCTCTGTCATTGGCTCTTTTGTAACAAGTACAGAAGAGCCAATATTTATAAGACGTACATCTTGCCGAAAATAACGGCACGCCAAAATTTAAATTGCCGCTAGGCGGCGTGACCGATGCACGATACCACTATCGAGTGGGAAATGCATTGATGTCTATGGGAATAAAAATCTTTAAAAATTAATTAAATAAAACTGAAAATAATGTGAAATAGTTGAATTTACCTGATAAATATATTGAATATTAAACTGTCATTGATTAGAGTAAAACAAATGATAATGGAAATACAAAATCTGACATTTTATTGTTAGGTGTTATGCAGAATAGAACCAGTTTTACTTTCGTTTCTGTGGATAGAGTAACATTTATTTCAAAAAATTCATTGTATCTATTTATATTATCAATACTTGAATAGTTATATTTAATTATTGATCTTTTTCCTTCATTATTTATATTTATTTTCTCTGATTTTAACCATTTAATAGATAGTTTATAAAGCTGCAAGAGAATTTGATAGATACATTATTTTAATGCATTTTACCATTAATTGTAATTTTATAAATTGAATTTCAAATAATTTTAGAATAATTAATTAAAATTCAATATATTTTAATAGGAAATCAAATTCTATTCAATTATTTTTAAATATAAATATAGTTATTATATTAAAATTAATATCTTATTTGAATCAAACTCATGAAAAATAGAGTATTTAGTTAAATGGGATATAGGGTTCAATGTATCCAACAATGTCAGTCAAGTATGAATATTTGTGTCATGAAAATTTCACTAACTTTGTATGGTGTATTTAACTTCTGCTTGACAATGAGGTGGGTTTTGCTAAAAGAAAATAATAACTTTATTAAATATCAAAAACATACATAAAACTGAGAAAAAGAAATAATTTGAAAGTTTAGTGAATTTAATTTAAAGTAAAATTAGCAAGATCAAATTCAATGCAAATACAAAAAGAATACAGGTATATGTTAAATTTGTTACTCAAGATCAAATTAAAAATGTTATAAATATGGTAGGAATAAAAATTATAATAAACATTTCCCTAAATAAATCATGCAAATATTTGAAATTGTTTTAAATTTTTAGCACTTATAAACACAAAAATATAAATACTTCAAATTACAATAGTTATCAAATTATAAAATAAAATATTCAATATTTTTTTGTGCATATGTTTAATCAAACATCCCTGTAAAGTTGTAAAAATTTATTTATTATTATGAATACATGGAAAATAATTACATATTTATTAGTAAACATATTTAATTATTTCCAAATACAAATATTATAAATGTTAATTTTACAAGCTGTATAAGGGAAAAACTTGTCTAAATGAAAAGAGAAATTTGCAATTTATAGAAAGCAAAATGTTTTAGTAATTTATTATTTTTAACTTTTAATGAAATGGTAATAAATTGTTTAGTACTTGAAAATTACAATGAAGTGAAAAAAACTGCATTCATATTCAGAAGATTTTAAAAAATACTAAGGAAAAATTTTTTTGATAAATTAAAAAATAATACAAAACATTAAAAAATGTCTTTAAACATTTCAAAAAATTTATACAACACAAATAACTTACAGTTCCATCTGATAACTTTTGTGTATAATAGCTATTTAAGTCTTTTTATTTAAAGTGCAAAGAACACACTACATCTGAAGAAGTCAATTGTTTATTAGCCTGAGGAATTGCCCGTCTCCATTTTTCAAGCAAGTTTGGATCCTAAATCAATAATACATTATAATATGCAGAATAAATTAACAACAAAGTTATAATTATATGTTTACTTATGAGTATATCAGCTTTATTAATACCAAGTTATAAATATATTTTCCTGTTTTATTTAAACCAGTGAATCAGTCACTTAAGTGATTTACTTGATTTTAGCTTTTGTATTGATACTAAATTATATTTACATACAATTATATTCAATAAATACAATTTAATTCAATAAATAAAGAAGGCAATTTAAAATAAACAAGGCAATAGAGAAATATGGGGGTAAAGTTAGATTGATATATAAATATTTGATGAATTACTTACAAGGATTTTTAAATTTTTTCACAATACACAATATCCAGAAATAAAAAAGAAAAACACAATCAACAACCTGAAATGGTTGCATTTTAATTAACCAGCAATTATTTGATTACAAAAAAGAACAAAACTAGATAATTTATTATATTTTGATAACAAAATTCAATCGCCGATTGCATCCCAGATCGCAAAAAATAATACAAATGCATACATTTTATTCATTTTACAACATAAACTAACTTATCAAGATAAAAATTATTCATTGAAAATAAAAGTAGATGAAATATATTTTGCACGTTGTATACCTTTGGTGCACTAAAAAGGCTTGGTAGTTTTTCCCCATTCCTCTTTCTTTGATTAATATCCGATTAGTAGCCGCTTTTATAGCCAGGACAAAAGCATGATTTTGGCATTTTATTAATATAAAAGTATTTAGAAACTATAAAAACAATAAGTATCAACAGTAAAATGCTACACAACACAATGTTAGTAAATTCAATCACTTGAGAACTTGAGATGCTTTTTACGCCGCCTGGTGTCAAAAATGTTCAGGAAAGTCTTCCAAGATGGTGTGTCATTTTTTGGAAGCAGCCAATAGGGGAGTTGTTGGTCTATTATATTGGTCGTTGGACAGAGCGAGTACAAGTAACAATATCATCGATATATCGATACAAACGGATGAATTTTGAGATTATGGTAGCTTCTTATGGTAGGGAGGCTGGGTGGGAGAAGGGAAATGACAGTTGGTTTAACTGGGAAAATAGAAGAGGGATAAATGGGAATTGAGAGATCTCTTTGGGTTGGAGAGGGAGATATGAATTTATATTGCGAAATAAAATACGCATGTACATTTATTTCGTTTCAGTTATTTAGTGATTGTCGTTCTTTTTCATATATATGACGTTTTTTTAAATATAAGAAAAGCATGATATTCTTGTTATGTATTTAGCAATTTTTATTAACTTTTATTTTTGTTATTATTTCTTTTAAAAATTTAATTTTATTTTATGAACATATATAACATATTTATTTTAACCTTAAATAAGGTCAGATTTCTTAAATTAAAAAAATATTTAAATTATATAAATCTGCTTACTTACTTACATTGTTATTTTTAATATGCATATTTTTTATTATAATTCCATTTAAATATGTTTATTTTTTATTCAACCATGTTTTAGTTTCACTATATTTTTCTGTAAATATAAAGAATTTAAACTTTTAGAAAAAATGTTCTTTTGTATTTTTTACCTAACGATTTATTTTTATTCAGATAATGAGAATGTTGATTCAAACCTAATAAAGGTAGTTTATTCATTTTAGTTTAAAAATTCGAAATGAAAAAATGGTTTAATTAAGTTAATTTTTACCTTATCTTTATTTATACCATCATATGTCACTGTCATGTTTATTTCTTAAATTATGGATTGATGTAAATAAAATATATGTATTTTGTTCCTCCATTTTTTATTAAACGTTGTTTCTCAATATTTTACCTTAATACATTATAACATTTAGATTATTGGTAAAATTATTTTATATTTTTTGATAGTTATTGAAATTTTATGCAACTATATCTAATATAAAATAATTTTGTTTACTTAAACATTATTAGTAGTTTTAATTGCAAAGCTACTTTATTTAACCATAAATTGATTAAGTTTCAGGAAACTGAAACAAAATATTGAGTTAATGCAATTTTTATTTTAGAAAAAACTGGTTTATCTACTACATAAAAATTTAAACAAGTAAACATATTTTATAATAAAAATTATTATCTATTGTACATAAAAAAATTTTACTATGTTTGTCTCGTTAATGTTTAATTATAGAAAAATTAAGGAAATTAAATTTAAGTTGATTTTTCTGATTAATTGCTGTATTTTTGTAAGTAAAACCTCTTTGTTTAACGTAAAATAAAACCTCTTTGTAATTGATTAAACTTCCCACTTTACAATTCTTTGCAAAATACTTACAAGTTAATTATTATAATTCATTTACATAATTGGAAAGTCTTACTAAATTCTAATAAAAAATTAAGCTGATTAGGTTGAAAAATTGAAATTATATTATCTCATCTAATTTTATATTTTAATTAACATTGGAAGTCTTTGAAAATTACGATTGAGTAATTGGAAAATTTACTTAGAACAGATATAAATTCTGAAAATAAATGTAAATAATAAAATATCATGATTTTTATATTAAATGAATTACGTTTAAAAAAATTTAGATATTTAAAATTTTTTACAAAAAAAAAGAAAGCGGTTTGTAGATAAACAACTTATATTTCTTTGCCTTATACTAGAAATTAAAACATTGCAGGAAAAACATAAACTTACCATTACTGAAATGTAGCATAAATAATAAGAATTTTTTTTTATAGATCTTTTTATTAATATTTAAGTGAATGCTTATTTATAAATGATAATAATTTAAATTAACATTAATTATATTACTTAATTTTATGGTTTTATATCAAATATTATTGATCTACTTATTTAGTTTTAATTAATTATTAATTTATTTATTATTAATTTAGTTTTTATTCAATTTATTTATAAAATTTTAAAAACTTTGTCATTATATTTTAATCCAATAGATGGCAGTACAAAAAAATTGTAACAAGTATGAAATGTAATCGGTAAAATACTTGTTACTTTAAAAGTAACTGTACTCAGTACGTAATAAGTACAGGAAAAGTAACAAAGCCTCATCCCTATTTGAAACCCACAGACCAATAATCTTGGTCGTTGTTGGTTACCAACTGAACGAACAATTTCACTGAACGGTCATTGATTTCCTGAGAGTGTACAATATCATAGACTTGGTCTAGCGCTGCTAGACAACAGGGATCAGCAACAACAACACTGTGCTGACACCTGAGCTAACATATTGATAGAAAGTACTCATCAGTTTTTGACATAACTGATTATTTCCCCTAAAAGTGAGATAGATAGCGGCAAGACAAATGCAAGAAAAAGGAAAAAACGAAATCAATTTTAAGAAAACCGAAAACGGACCAAAACTTTATCGAAAACGAAAAAATCGATTTGCTTGTACAATATAGTTAAAAGAACAGGTAAAAAGTAGCAGAGTTAAAAGTTACTCAGTAACTTTATACTAATATTTAGCCAAGGTCTTGATAAATATTGGCATCAAATGACGCAATCGATGATTCATTTATTGACATTAATAGGTAGTCATCTGAGCACATGATAATATAAAAACATTTACAGTTATTAGTTTATTAGAGTATATTCTGAATAAAATAACTCTTTTAGTCAAGAAGTAGATCTTCTCCCCTAATATTAACCGAAAATGATGTCAACTGGCTGTAATTATGGTAAACTCAAAACTAATCTTAGATTAGCTATTAGTCGATTAAAATTACTTGAGAAGAAAAAAACGGAATTAGCTCAAAAATCTAGGCGAGAAATTGCTGATTATCTTGCTAATGGTAAATTAGAACGTGCAAAAATAAGGGTGGAGCACATAATTCGGGAAGATTATTTGGTGGAAGCCATGGAGATTGTAGAAATGTATTGTGACCTTTTACTTGCCCGATTTGGACTTGTTCAACAAATGAAAACGTTGGATGAAGGTTTAGCTGAAGCAGTTTCAAGTTTAATTTGGGCTGCTCCAAGATTGCAAACTGATATTGCTGAATTAAAAGTGGTTGCAGATCAGTTAGCTGTCAAATATGGGAAGCCTTATGCATTAGCTGCTAGAGAAAATGGACTACATTCTGTCAATGAAAAATTGGTTCATAAGCTTGGTGTACAGGCTCCACCTAAAATTTTAGTCGAGAAATACTTAATTGAAATAGCAAAAAGTCACAATGTACCATATGAACCAGATATGGAAATTTTGTCTTATGAAGAGAAAGCCAAAGAAGTTACTGGAAATGATCCTTTGATTCTACTAGATAATGATAATCCTCCTCCAGAACCTGGGTTTGTAACTGGTTCTCTAAAAGATAACTTAATATATCCTGGAGTTCAGTATCCTCAGCCTGATTTGCCGAAACCATTTAATTATCCAGTTCCAAGCATTCAGACCAAAGGTTCTTCTGCACCTCCAATACCTAATGTGCAACCAAGTGGACCATATCCAGGTCCTGGACCAAATATTGGTTTCAATATAGATACACCCGCTCCATCCTATGAAACAATATTTGGTGACAAACCACCTACTGATAGTTCTGGTAGTGTCTCAAAACCAGCTTCAAAATTTCCTGTTGATTCATTCCCTGATTTACCATCAGTTCCAAATACAGTTTTACCAGATTCCGGCCCATCTGATGATGTTGATTTTGATGATTTAGCTAAACGATTTGAAGAGCTTAAAAAACGTGGCTAATGGATTATTTTCTATCATTATGTGCTTGTGCTTTATTTTAGTTTATTAATCCATGTATAAATATATATATTGTAATTATTCTATACATTGTAAATTATAATTTTATTGGCTAGAAATTGTTTAAATCTATTACAATATTTGGAAAGAAATTTTCAATGTTTGGTTTTATTTCATTTAGATGGATTTTAACATGATCAATTCATTTATGAATTGTGAAAGTAATACAAAATCTCAGTATCTTCATATTCTGCTTAGTGTTAGTGTTTATATTTAATTTATATTGCATGTATAAAATTCCAGTATTTTACAACACAGAAAATGGGAACTAATGTGTAAAAGGCTATTACTTAAGCATTTTTAAGTATTAAGATTAAAAGGAATGAGTATTTAAATTGCATGAGTCTTAAACTGAGTTCATAATGATTTATCATCTTAAAAAGGTATGACACTATCTTCAGTGCCATATTTAAACACTAATTTTATTATTAATTTTCCTATTTTTGATTCATTATATGTCAATAAATTTATAAAAATTACTCTTGGTTAACAACAGAAATATAAGCTAAAAGTATATCTTGTATTACTTATGTAATCAATTACAAGATTTTGTATTTATTTCAATATTACTTGAAAATTTTTTTAATATCCTTTTATCTATAGCAATTTTAAAATTATTAGTTATAGTTATTAATCAAACTTTCATTTTTTTATCCATTAGGGGAAAAATTTATGACAGTTTATAATATCTATTTCTGAAACTAATTTTGTTTATAATTATTGTTATTAAAATATTATAATTCTAAATTGTATTTTAATATTATAAACATTCTAAGTAATAAAATTAAAAAAAATTTAAATATTTGCTGTTTGGAATTTAATGATCTTAAACCAATGAGTGATTTTTTTCTTTTTCTGTAAAAATTTACTGGATTTTTTTAGAAAAAAAATGACCAGGTTTTAAAAGGAGATAATAAAATTAAATCTTAATGATTTATTTGTATTGTTATTTGAATGAATATAAAATCTAGTGTGTTTTATTTATTTTAAAATTTTGTTTTAAACTTCAAGATGTAATAATTTGTTAAAGCTTTCAATGTAGATAAGATTAAAGCATATTTTCTATGTTATTGAATATTGTAACTTTGTATTAGCATGTAAAAATATATATTTTTGACTATTAATGCAATAAAAAATGTTATTAAATTTACTTTAAACATATTATTCATTAAATATATCATTATTCAACTAATTTTTAATATTGAAATATTTCAATATTACATATAGAGGAAAAATTTATGATTTGTATAATGTTAGTGACAAAATACAGGGAGGGATGCTTATATAAGATTAAAAACCCAGTGTAAAAGTGAACACAGCTTCATATCTATAAAAATCATATTTGAATATTTTTTATTGCATTTGAAAGACTGTTTAGAAATTTATATTTTCAATCTGCAGCTTTAGACCCCACATCAAGTATTGTCTCAAAAGCAGAATTGCAATCTCAAATAATTGAGTAAAATAAAAATATTTTGCTATAAAGTCAAACAATTCAGTGTAACAGATATTTATCACTCTTCTTTTTCTGTAAATTTCAAATTAGTTTTAGGATCTACTATTTAATTTCAATTTTTTAATGAAAGAATTTTTTCTTCCCTTAAAGCAGTCTTTTAAAAAATTTTCATTATATAATCAAAGTTACCAAGTGCTTTTCATAATAAATATTTTAAAAAACTTTTAAAATCCAATAAATAACTTATTTTTATGTTAATAACCTACACTTAAAATGCTTGATGTATCAATTTTTTTAATTTTATAGTAATCTTTATAAGATACCTTTGAGGAAAGGATGCAAGCAAACGTAATGACAGTGAAACAGTAGTTGCTTTTATCAGTCAAATATCCAGGTGATATGGAATATAAGCTTAAATATATATATATATGTATATATATGTGTGTGTGTGTGTGTGTGTATGTATGTATGTATGTATATGTATAATACTGCAACACATCAATTCAATCTAATTCATTGTCAGATCATTACTTATTTTGTTTCCACTCTTATTGTAATGAAAAATAAGAATAATTATTGTTCTCAAAATTTCTTGGGCATACACTAGATCAGTTTAAAAATAATTTTGGGATCTTGTGTATAGTATAGATTAATTGAAGGTTGGATTATCCTCTCAAATATATAAAAAGTTGGATAGTGTGTAGATATTCATATTTGGTTTTTGATAATAAGCTCTTTTATCATGAAACTTATATAAAATAAATGCCTAGTATCTTTCTCACAGTTTTTTTAAGAATGCATACTTTTTATGCTTTAATAAGACAAAAACTTTCATTGTCAATAGCTTTTTTATTCACTTTAGCTAAAAACTTCCTAAATTTGGAAATCTCTCAACATGTTTCTTATATTTTTTCCCATTAAATATGTTAAGTGATCAAATTAGTTTTTGCTTTACAATTAGAATTTTTTTATATTAACTGTTATATTAATATAAAATTGAAGACTTCAGGTAGCCTGTTTGGTTTGGGCATCCTTCTCATAATCGGAAAGTAACGAGTTTGAATCCTGGCTTGACCGAAGATCTGTCATGTTAACTAAAGGTCTCCACCTTTAGTTAACATGACAGATCTTCATCATGTTAACTAAAGGTGACATGACAGGAAGGAGTATTTTAAACAAGTCTTGGTCGCAATATCTTCAAAGTGAAGAGATAAAGTGCTAGTTTTTCAAAAAAGAAATTTATTTCAAACATTGTATATTTTATTACTATATCCTAAGTTTCATAAATTATTAAAAATGTGATATTTAAATGACTTCTATAAAAAAATTTAAACATATTTTGCATTGAATTTAAATAAATTTTATTGTATATTTAAGAGATAAAATTAATTAGATTTACTGATTTCTCTAAATAATTATACATAAGAAATCAAAAATTTTCAGAATTTACTATCAAATTGTAAGCTAAACAATTTTGTTATTGTAAGCTGCTATGACAATTTTTGGATTGATCTAATATTTAGATTGTAAAGTAAACAAACATAACAATGCCATATATACTCTTTTGTGACAAAAAATAACTGAAGAATCTGGAAATACTATATAATTTAAGATGGTTTGCATTGAAGTTATTGAGAACTGTATTTTTTAATATCAATATTTTCGCATATAACACTTCTAATTTCATATTTGTTATTTTTATATCTTATAAATTTGTTTCATACCTTAAAATTTACAATGACATATAACAGTTAAGATACAAAAAAATATATTATTTTATAATCACAAATTTTTAATTAAAATTTATATATATTAGAATTAGCGCAAATCTATTAATCCAATTAATCTTAATTTTTTCTTCATCAATTTGTGTTTTAATAACTAATTAACAGAGCATTTTTGTATGCCTATTTCAGGCATATCACAATTGCAAAATACTGAATAAAATATGACTGATTTGTGCTTTCTGATCATTTAATATAATACCAAGTTTGACAAATGGTATTTGTTCAGAGATTGTAAAATGATGACATTTTAACTGTCCTAAAATTATATAAAAGAAAATTGAATTAAGATAAGCTGTAAAATAAAAATATTTTAATATGTGGATTAAGTCAAAAGGAAATAAAATATATCCCAAAGATTAAGACTACAACATTTAAAAATTTTTTATCTTTTCAATTTTGACTTTCTATCAAAGAATACAGAAATAATTATAAGAACTAGAATCATTGTTACTGTTGCAAAATTACAAATAGAAATTTTAATCTTTTATCTTCTTAAAATATTTTATAGGAATTCTTTTCTCTTGAACAGTTTTATCAAACTTATGAATTCCTTTTACGTATGTACGATATTCCTTTTTGAAGAAAATATTAAATTGCGCATAACCTTTTACTATTTTTATTTAAAAATAAAATTTTTGTTAAAATCTTGTCATTTAAATTTATCATTGTTGGAGTGGATAGAACACTTGAAGTTGCAACCAATATTTGTAAGAAAAGAAAACTATGTAATCTATTATTTTATTGTACCAAGTCATTTAAAATGAGATATTAACAACCCTATGATTCTATAACAATTTAGAATTTTTCATTTTATATTAATATAAATGTGTGCAGATTTTAAAAAAAAATTGAGCCAAATTTATATATCATTCACATTTCAGGAAAAATTAAAATTTAAATAATTAAAATGTGAGAATTTATTTAATTTTTGTTTTATAAATATTAAAAATAATTAATAGCCCTTAAAAAATAATTTGCTGAAAAACATAAGCTACTTACATGAAGTTATTTCCAAAATTAGAATCAAAATGTAAATAGTACTTTTGCATAGATTTCTAAATGGTAGACACTAGCATACATATAGGAAACAAGTCTTGTGTATTATGGAATATATATATATATATATATATATATATATATATATATATATATACTTCAAATTCAATTCTCATAAAACGTAATTCTTAAATTATTATATTTATCCTCATTCATATTATTCCTCCTGACTAGAACTAATAAGTACAAAATCTTATCTCAAAGCATCTATTCGTTTCAATGGTAAGATTTATGACATGAATCATGAGAAGGCACATAGCAAAAGCATCCTTTCTTCTTCCTCTTAGACTTAGGTTTGTATGTCATTAGGCACCTCTGCTTTTATCAGCATTTCGTACTATTAACTCCAAACCCAATGTTTCCTAGTTACAGTTGCTCGGGTCACCCACTTTATTAATTAAGTCCGATAACCCTTTAATGGAGTCTAGGTGTAACTCTCTAGTATGGATGATGCCTAAAGAAGTTAGTCTAGGGAGGACAAGAGCCTCGCATTCGTAAATGATATGCTTGGCCGTTTCCTCTTGCGTATGACATTTCCTGCAGATAGGGTCTTGCTGAAACAGTCCCATTTTATGGAGGTGTTTTCTGAAATAGTAGTGCCCAGTTATGAAGCCTACGATTAAACGTATTTTCTGCCTAGAGCATCTTAGAATTTCAGAGGCAATCCTCGCTGATGATCCACAGATCATACTTTTAGCGTGGGTTTGACCAGAAGTGTTAAGCCAAGCTTCATACATCTTCCGTTTTTCCCATCTAAGAACATTGGTTCTTCAAATTGATCCCACAATAAGGTTTTGCACAGATGGGAGCAAAAGACGATCCTTGTTTAGCAAGGTCATCAGCCCTTACATTACTTTCAATATCTTTGTGTCCTGGCACTCATACAAGGATCACCGTGTTTCTACTTACCAGTTCTGTAAGAAGGTTTATACATTCCAAAATCATTTTAGATTTGATTTCGAAAGAATTGAGCACTTTTAAAGCGGCTTGACTGTCACTAAAAATAAGAATCCGCTTACAGTGGTAGCCCTTCCTCATATTTAGTCGCAGACTGTGGATAATGGCCAAAACTTCTGCCTGGAAGACCGTAGCGTATTGCCCAAGCCTTACAAATAGGCTGGTTCTTGGTGACACGCTACATACTCCCAGTCCTGAGAGGCTGTTTTTCAGTGATCCATCTGTGTACTAGATTTGATCTCCTGTTTTAGTTTCAAACATCTTGTTGTCCCATTCGTCTCTAGTTGGAAAAACTATTTCAAATGTCCTTTCAAACATGTGTGACTTTTCCATGATGTCCGAGGGCATCAGGAAAGTAGGACCTTGAACTTTCCCGGTAATACCCCTGTGCCCTTTGGCAACAGGTTGGTCGTACCATTGGTTTTGTAGCTTCATTCTGTATGCAGTCATTCTGGCAGTGCTGCAGATGAAGATGTCTAAGGGAGTCAGATCCAATATAACTTCCAATGCTCTGGTTGGCGCGGTGGACATTGCTCCTGTGATGCAGAGACAGGCCGGTCTTTGTAGACCTCCAAGTCTGTCAGTCACAGCCTTCTGTTCCACCTAACGCCACCAGATCACACAGGCATATGTGAGAATGGGCCTGACAATAGCTGGTGTACATCCACAACATCAGTTTTGGATGTAAACCCCAGTTCTTACCAAGCATTCGCCTGCAAATCAAAATGCTTTTCTTTGTTCGGTTAATTTTATCATCAATGTTCTTATTCCAGGTGAGTTTTTGGTCTAAATAAATGCCCAGATACTTCAGCTCTGAAGCCACATTGATTTCAACATCAAAAAGTCTTGGTATGAAAAAACCCTTCCATTTCCTTTTGCGTGTAAAAGATACAAGGTAGGTTTTCTGAGGATTAACCATCAGGTCCCTCTCCATGCACCATTGACTTACATAACTTAGAGCATCCTGCATGAGATGACAACCCACACAACACAAGTACGTCCATTGGACGTCTACTGGATGTTATTTGGATGATCCACCGTGGTCCAGTAGACATCCACTGGACGTCCATAAATGATCCAGTGAACCATCCACTGACCGTCCAGAAGACATCCAGTAGACGTCTAATGGATGTCCACAGATAACCACTGGTGGACGTGTTTTGGATATGACGTCACATAGCATTGGTAGTGACGTCATTAATCTGACACGCCAGAATGCGCATGATCCTCCAATCATATACTATTATTTTTTATGAATGGCCGTTTCTTATGTTGTGAAATATTTTGATGTCACTTTTAAATTTTTATATTCAACTGAATTGCGTAAATATTAAATAAATAATTTTTAATTTGCTTACTTTTACTTTATAAAATATTAAAATTAACTTAATTTCAGAATAATAAATTTTACTAAGTATTCATATAAAAGATATTTTATTTCTTACAACACAGGAAATTTTTCAGATTAATTTTAAATTTCGACTTACCTTAAAAAAGTTGTAATAATTCCAACATAAAATGCTTTAAGTATTACATGCAAATCACAAATATTAATTATTTGCTTTTAATTAAAGGTACTTGAGCATGAAAATATTGATTTACAATAAAAAAATCTATATTGTAGAAAACATCAAATGCAATAAATTTGGTTCAACTACACAGCTATAGAATAAATATATATCTAATGTAAAATATCGATTTTTAATTCTTAGTATCACTTTATTTAAAACATTTTGCTTTAGAAATTAGACATCGATTCAATTGAGCGTTATCAAACCAGAAAGATAATAAATGAACTTAAAGCAAGAAACTGCACATGTATATTGAATAAATATGGATTTTTCTTGAGTATTAAGTTTCAAAACAGAGTTTTAAGAGATTAAAGGTAGCCTTATATTTACCAAATCTATTCAGTCACTTTTAATTTATTATTTATAAAAATATTACATTCTAATTACACATTATGATTAAAAAAGTTTGGCAGATGGGATATCCCATTTGATTTTTTAAAAATAAATTATATATTTCTGTTTTGTGATGTTTAACATCACAAAAAATGCTCAACAGAATATTTTGATATAATATGAAGAGAAAATGCGAAAACGCAGTAAGAACTTTGTCGAAACAAGCAAAATAAAAAATAGACCATTTACAGTGAGAAATTAATATTTGAAAAACTTTTACAGTAATAAGTAAATGCAGCATTATACTAATAGAACATGTATTTTAAAATGAATGCAAAACATCATATAAATAAAACATTTTATTATTCTACAATTTTTTTCAATTCATTCAAATATCTAGTTTTTGCATGCCGTAACCAATTTTTCACACAGGATATAAGTATTGCATCAGTAACATTGCACAAAGCTGCATTTTTTCTTACAGCATCTAGAAGAAAAAAAAACATTTAGAGATTTGAAAATAATTATTATGACATTGTAAAAGTTGTGCTGATAAGCGAATGTATTCTTTATTAATAGAGTTCAAAATCACATAATGAAAAAATAAAAATTCAGGAGTTTAAAGTGTTGTATCATTTTGTGTAGAACATGTATTTCAATTAAACTTAATTATAATGAACTTATTTAATATTCATATTTTTTCAGTTCTATATTTAAGTATTTTGTTAAAAAAATTCACAATTATTTTTTTATAATTTTGAAGAATCTATTTTTATTTTTAAAAGTTCTTTTACAATTTCTAATTTGTACAAATTAAAATTATAATTATGAGCTATTTTCTTCTTGTATGGAATTATTATTATTTTTTTCAATAAATTGTTGACACAAAGTAAATGAAAATCACTGTTACTTTTAAAAGGTGGCTCAATCACAGGAGTTACTACTACCGGTACCAAATGCCCCAAACATGTAGATTATCGTACCAGAATGGATTTGTTAGCAATCTATGACTATTCCAAAATCTGTTTTTTTTTCCATATCATAAATACAATACAATAAGGGATTAATTGAAAATTTCTTGTGGGTCCACTTGTTGATTGTAGTCTTCAAATACCGAATCCTGATTTAATTAAACTAAACACTTTCTCATGAATTTATATCAGTTCCTGAATCCATTAATTTGTGCATTTGTCTACTAATATAAATTAGTAAAGCAGAAAATTTAGTTTACACTAAGACAAACATGAAATCTTACCAAAAGCTAGTTGACAAATTTTTAGGCTATCAAATGATTTAATAACTAGTAACTTACCCAAAATGTAAAGAAGCAGAATTTTAAAAAAATAGAAACATTTTCCGATACTTGCATAAACACGAATTATAATATGAAATGAACGTGTACCTTATAATTACTATAATTGAAAATTAGTATAGTAAATTACTTCACCTCAAATTATTACATAAAAATTAATTTACATCAGATAAATATTTGTTGCAAATAAAATCCAATTTTAAACAATTTTTACAAATAATATTTTTAGAATATTTTTCCTTGCTTAATTTTACAAGTTATGATAACATTCATAGAGCTAGGAGTAGTGGCATATCCTATCAAATGCATTAGGTCTAATTGAAGCCATCTTGGTTGGAGCATGAAATGCTAGTAGGGATGAACGCCTTGAGTGATTCATAAACTACGCATGCTCAGTAATAGTACAATTTGCACATGCACCAATATTTTGATAAGTATAGCAAAGAATAACTTCAAATCAATTAAAATACATATTTTTTCATAAAGAAAACAATTTGTCCAGAATATATTTTTTGTGTGAAATAAAATGTAATATTTTATAAGCTGAGAAGAAAGTTATAAAAATGATTTAATTACATAAATTTCTTTCAAGATTAAAAATTTTATTTTTGTCATACATGTCACTCACCTATATAATTTAGTGCATTTAACGAAAAAAATGACTATTAGTAGAGGAAGGTTTTAAATGTATTAAATCACTAAATGTAATTCTTTTACACACCTTTTCACAAAATGGTAATAATTTAAATAAATTTCTTTTATAGAGTGAAATTAAAAATAAACACAATATGCTTCAATATTATTTTATTGAATACAAAACATTTCTAGATTATTTATAAAAGGAGGGTAACATATTATTGACCTTTATAATTAAATACAAAAGCAATTCTTTTTAGAGTTCACATTATTTAAAGTATTTTAAAATAATACTTAACACTGACAACAAAATACTTAATTACAGCTTTAATTAGTTAGATGTCATGATTATCCAGAGGATCATGATGAAATTTATGAAGTTTCAATTGAGGAAAAAATATTTTTTTAATATTTAAAGCAGATAAAACATCCAATTCACATTGACTGTTTATTTTTCTGACATTTTTCACAAGCTAGGAAATAAGTTATAAAAATAATTTAATAACATAAAAATAATTTTTGTTATTTTTCAAGGTTAGAAATTTTATTATTGTCATACACATGTCACTCATCTATATAACCTTTAAAAAAATGTGATTGTTAGTAGAGGAAGGTTTTGAATGTAATAAACCTCCAAATGTTATTTTATTGCACACTCTTTTCACTAAATGTTAATAATTTTTAATTAAATTTCTTTTATGGAGTGAAATTAAAAATAATCATAGTATGTTTAAATATTATTTTATTAAATACAAAAAAATCTCTTGATTATTTATACAAGGAAGCTAATATATTACTGACCTTTAAAAATAATTGCTTTTGTATATAATTGTCCTACAGAGTTCAAATTGTTTAAAATGTTTTCACAATAATGCTTAATACAGATAACAAAATAATGCTTAATTACAGCTTTAATTAGTTGGAAGACATGATTATCCAGAGGATCATTATCAAATTGATGTAGTTTCAATTGAGAAAATATATTTTCAATATTTAACACAGATAAAGCATCCAATTCACATTGAATGTTTATTTTTCTGACATTTTTAAATTTTGAAAATGAGTAACATTACATTTTTTCTAAATACAGATTCACACACTTTACAAATCTTGTAAACATCTCGTGGGTATATCAATTTACCCTGTGATTTGAAGGAAATCAAGTAAAATTTATAGGGAGTAACTGCTTGTAATGCATTTAAACATATTTCACATTTAATAAGTTGGCTTAATTTTTTACTACAAATCCAGCAATATAATAAATTATATCACAAGAAAATTCATTAAGCAAATCTAGTTTAAAAATATATATCTTGCTCTTCTATCATCAAATAAGGACTTCTATTTAAGATTGTTAATGACAAATGTACAATATTATTTTGAGAGGTTGACATATTAATAACATTAATAGGTGAATTGTGATTAGGTACACTTAAAATACCGATTTCAGTTAAAGGAATACAATTACCAGAAGATGCAGGTTTCAATTCTGAATTCACAAGCAATTTTTTATAAGCTGCTTTGAATTAGCGAGCTGTTGGATTGTTGATGCTGCCACCATGAAATCTTATTGATGAAAAGAAAAGTTCTAAATGATCTTGGCTGACCTTGTAAAATGGAAAGTAAAATAATGGAGGATTTTCAGGACAAATTAATGATTCTGCTAAATGCAATACACTCTGAATGCATAATTTAAATCCTAAAAATCCAATTTTCCTGTTGGAATTTAAAATTTTTGGACCTCCAACACTTACCCACAAATTGGAAATATAATCATCTGCTTGCTTTAGAAATAATTTAATATTTTGCATATCAGATTGACTTAGAGCTTTTTTAAAACCATGTTGTTTATTAGATCAAGAATTTAAAATATCAAACAAAGTGTTAAAAATTCTTAAAATATAATAAAAATTATTGAATGTTATGCATTGTTTAAAACAAAAAGTTTCAAAAAAAAATTTTTTTTTAAATATCAACAAATTATGAAAATTCTGATTTTACAAGAAAATTCTTTAGAATTAAATGTAAAGATATATTCTACCTTTTAAAATGATTAAAAGATATTTTTTATTTCTCATTAGTAAAAGTTATGAATTTTGAAAATATTTTTATAACAATCTAACCTTCTGCAAATAGGATAAGCATCATCTCTTAATCCGACACAAGAAAGAGATATCCGATCTATCATTTCTTCAGGGAAATGTGCTAAACACAGTTTACTATGTTTGGAGGGAAGCCAATTTTGCCGAAGTACAACTTTGATCCAAATTTCTCTCCGCTGCTCATCTTTCGGAAAACTATTAAAAGAAATAAGAATACTAAAAAATGACATCTTTCATTCAAAGTTACAGAATATAGTAAGAATGGAACTAAGTTCCTTGTGTATTACTATTTCAGCTAAATACTCAATGACAGAAAGACAAAATTGATTTAACTTGATATCTGCCCAAGTTAAGCTTTGTATCCTATATACCAAAACCATATTCATATAAGCATGCTATTGATAAATTGCCATTTTGTATGAAATATTTCTAATGCTTAATTCCAGAATAAAGAAATATTATTAAATTTAACCAACACATTTATTACTAAATATTTTAATGACAAACATAATTGTGTTTTTGGGACAAAATATTATTTTAATATAAACTAACTTTAACAGATAATAAGAAAACATACATGAAATAAATATAACACATAGAATATAAAATCATAACAATTTGCTTATTCTTCACTAGAATTAACATTACCCACACAACCACAAATATCTATGTGATAACCAGGTCAATTTCAATTCATATCCAGATATCTATTAGATCTGCATCACATCCTTGAGATATTCAAATGTCCATTGATATTCAAAACTTGGATGTCCACTAGATATCATAAAATATCATCTAGACATTAACTTTTGGATATTGGAGAGAGATCTCATAGATATTTAAAACTATTGCAAATTGAATATCCATATTTTGTAAGGGCTAGACATCTGACAGAAATCTAGATACCTACATTTTGGATATTTGTAATATCAAGCACTACATGTCTACTCAACATTGATAAAAAAATAAAAACTATACTTACAAAAAATTCTGAAATAAATTTTTTTAATCTTTTATACCTATAATTCTGATATATATTTATATATATTGATATTAAAAATATATAGGTTATAATAAACTAAAAACTGTTTTCATCACCAAGAATGATTAAATTTGTTTGCTAAAGAAAGTATAATTATAAATTTATTATATTTTCTTGTTTTGTCTATATATCTTTTCTTGATAAAGACTTGTTATGAAAATTATTACTATTAATATTCTCAAATTTTCTTTTATTATAGTTAAAGTATTTAAAATATTTGTAAAATTTTAAGTATAACTATAATTTTTTTAAGTACAACATACAATACTAAATAAAACTCTTATTTCTTTTGCAAAATCCTGGTACATTAATTTATTCAATTACAATGTATCCATTCAACGAGCTTTTGAAGACAACTTTTCAACACGTTAAAAATTATTTAATATATTTCATAACAGTGAGGTAGAATCAAAATATGAACAATTTACTAAGCTTTTCATACAATATATACATCAATCAAAATCTCACATTTAACTATTTTTCATCAGTTCTAAATTATAAAACAGCAAATTAGGTGACACATCATTACTTTTGATGGCAAGAGAGAAATGAATATTTTATATACTAAACATAAAAAATCTGATTTGACAAATAGATATTTAAACATTTGATTTATCACAGAAAATTAAAGAACAATTTGACACAACCATTAAATATTACTTAAATAAAACTACGTTCTAAACTTCTTTAACAATGTATACAGATGGACATAAAGGTTTTTACTTTTATCTAAATTTATCAAAACTAATACTAGAATATTAAATTTGATCAACACATTTATTACTAAATATTTTAGTGATAAACATAATTATGGTTTTTGAACAAAAATGTTACTTTAATATGAACTAACTTTAACATATAATGAAATTACATACATGGAATAACTATAACATATAGAATGTAAAACCAAAACATTTGTCTTATTCTTCACTTGGATTAAAATCACTTGTGGAAGACACATTATATAATATAAAAGATGCTTATATATACAAGTATATGCTTAATTGTCATAAAAAACAAATTATTCTTAACTTTTTCTAAAAAAGAAACATTCTATAAAAACTATAACAATTAAAATATATATTTTAAGCTATTTTTATAACACTTTGCAAACTCAGGTTTGAGGAAGAGTAGATGAACAAGCAAAAGTACTGTATATTAGTTCATGATAAAAAAATATTCCGCATTGTAAATGAATTTTAAAATTTTTTGAATATGTTTAAGGTAACCAAGAAAAATTAACTGGGTTATAAAAGGATTAGTAGAATTACTGTCCTTAATCAAAACACATTATATTCGTTAACATTAACTGATATAAGAAGCATAATAATAATTAGAAAGAAAATTTATACATAAATTATATATTTTTTATTTCCATGTACTATAATATCGATGTACCATACATAAGCCTTAGAAAGCATGCATAGAGTTAATCATTGCTTTATGGTTCCATACATAGAACATGAATTTCAATATTGTTTTAAACTAGAAATTACTTTAAAAATAATATAATTTAACAACTATTAAACTATCTTTAACGTAATGTAATTTTTTGCAATTATATATACATTAAATAATAAAACGATAGCTAAGCAAACTGCGAATAAGCAATACTTAAGCAGAGCACAAAATATTTCTTACCTGTGAAATGTTATTCCTTCCAATTTCTTGGTCTTTCTATTAGTGCATCCGAATGCTACACAAAATCCCATTTCTTCTTTTAAATTCAGATTAAGAAAATAATATAGCTTAATATAGCTTAAATATCAAAAATTAAGAAATAAATTTGTCAGAGTTATGGTAAAGGAATACGAAATAAGCGCTTTTCTTGTCTAACCAAGATGGCCGCTTGGTTACAGTTGATACTTCATCGAAGTCCAGATTACATCCACAACGAATGTCCAATAGACGTCTATTTTTAATCCACACATATCCATGATTAATGTCCATAAATTGACGTCTAATAGACGTCTATTAGACATCCATAGTGGTCGACCAGCAAACATCCACTGAATAGCCTTTCATGGACGTCCATTAGATGTCTATTTATCATCCATAACGTCCACTGGATATGTTGGACCTCTCGTGGACGTCCATTAGACGTTCTTGGTTGTGTGGGAAGTTATGTCGAAATATTTGCCAAGGATAAGGATGGCAAGGTCTTCAGCATATCCTTGCGTATAGTAGCCCTTATCATTTAGATGTTTTATAAGGCTATTTACAACTAGGTTTCAAAGTAATGGTGAGAGAAAACCTCCTTGAGGACCCACACAACACAAGTACGTCCAGTGGACGTCCACTGGATGTTATTTGGATGATCCACCGTGATCCAGTAGACATCCACTGGACGTCCATAAATGATCCAGTGCACCATCCACTGACCGTCCAGAAGACATCCAGTAGACGTCTAATGGATGTCCACAGATAACCACTGGTGGACGTGTTTTGGATATGACGTCACATAGCATTGGTAGTGACGTCATTAATCTGACACGGCAGAATGCGCATGATCCTCCAATCATATACTATTATTTTTTATGAATGGCCGTTTCTTATGTTGTGAAATATTTTGTTGTCACTTTTAAATTTTTATATTCAACTGAATTGCGTAAATATTAAATAAATAATTTTTAATTTGCTTACTTTTACTTTATAAAATATTAAAATTAACTTAATTTCAGAAAAATAAATTTTACTAAGTATTCATATAAAAGATATTTTATTTCTTACAACACAGGAAATTTTTCAGATTAATTTTAAATTTCGACTTACCTTAAAAAAGTTGTAATAATTCCAACATAAAATGCTTTAAGTATTACATGCAAATCACAAATATTAATTATTTGCTTTTAATTAAAGGTACTTGAGCATGAAAATATTGATTTACAATAAAAAAAATCTATATTGTAGAAAACACCAAATGCAATAAATTTGGTTCAATTACACAGCTATAGAATAAATATATATCTAATGTAAAATATCGATTTTAATTCTTAGTATCACTTTATTTAAAACATTTTGCTTAAGAAATTTGACATCGATTCAATTGAGCGTTATCAAACCAGAAAGATAAAAAATGAACTTAAAGCAAGAAAATGCACATGTATATTAAATAAATTTGGATTTTTCTTTGAGTATTAAGTTTCAAAACAGAGTTTTAAGGGATTAAAGGTAGCCTTATATTTACCAAATCTATTCAGTCACTTTTAATTTATTATTTATAAAAATATTACATTCTAATTACACATTATGATTAAAAAGTTTGGCAGATGGGATATCCCATTTGATTTTTTAAAAATAAATGATATATTTCTGTTTTGTGATGTTTAACATCACAAAAAATGCTCAACAGAATATTTTGATATAATATGAAGAGAAAATGCGAAAACGCAGTAAGGACTTTGTCGAAACAAGCAAAATAAAAAATAGACCATTTACAGTGAGAAATTAATGTTTGAAAAACTTTTACAGTAATAAGTAAATGCAGCATTATACTAATAGAACATGTATTTTAAAATGAATTCAAAACATCATATAAATAAAACATTTTATTATTCTACAATTTTTTTCAATTCATTCAAATATCTAGTTTTTGCATGCCGTAACCAATTTTTCACACAGGATATAAGTATTGCATCAGTAACATTGCACAAAGCTCCATTTTTTCTTACAGCATCTAGAAGAAAAAAAACATTTAGAGATTTGAAAATAATTATTATGACATTGTAAAAGTTGTGCTGATAAGCGAATGTATTCTTTATTAATAGAGTTCAAAATCACATAATGAAAAAATAAAAATTCAGGAGTTTAAAGTGTTGTATCATTTTGTGTAGAACATGTATTTCAATTAAACTTAATTATAATGAACTTATTTAATATTCATATTTTTTCAGTTCTATATTTAAGTATTTTGTTAAAAAAATTCACAATTATTTTTTTATAATTTTGAAGAATCTATTTTTATTTTTAAAAGTTCTTTTACAATTTCTAATTTGTACAAATTAAAATTATAATTATGAGCTATTTTCTTCTTGTATGGAATTATTATTATTTTTTTTCAATAAATTGTGGACACAAAGTAAATGAAAATCACTATGTTACTTTTAAAAGGTGGCTCAATCACAGGAGTTACTACTACCGGTACCAAATGCCCCAAACATGTAGATTATCGTACCAGAATGGATTTGTTAGCAATCTATGACTATTCCAAAATCTGTTTGTTTTTTTCCATATCATAAATACAATACAATAAGGGATTAATTGAAAATTTCTTGTGGGTCCACTTGTTGATTGTAGTCTTCAAATACCGAATCCTGATTTAATTAAACTAAACACTTTCTCATGAATTTATATCAGTTCCTGAATCCATTAATTTGTGCATTTGTCTACTAATATAAATTAGTAAAGCAGAAAATTTAGTTTACACTAAAACAAACATGAAATCTTACCAAAAGCTAGTTGACAAATTTTTAGACTATCAAATGATTTAATAGCTAGTAACTTACCCAAAATGTAAAGAAGCAGAATTTTAAAAAAATAGAAACATTTTCCGATACTTGCATAAACACGAATTATAATATGAAATGAACGTGTACCTTATAATTACTATAATTGAAAATTAGTATAGTAAATTACTTCACCTCAAATGATTACATAAAAATTAATTTACATCAGATAAATATTTGTTGCAAATTAAATCCAATTTTAAACAATTTTTACAAATAATATTTTTAGAATATTTTTCCTTGCTTAATTTTACAAGTTACGATAACATTCATAGAGCTAGGAGTAGTGGCATATCCTATCAAATGCATTAGGTCTAATTGAAGCCATCTTGGTTGGAGCATGAAATGCTAGTAGGGATGAACGCCTTGAGTGATTCATAAACTACGCATGCTCAGTAATAGTACAATTTGCACATGCACCAATATTTTGATAAGTATAGCAAAGAATAACTTCAAATCAATTAAAATACATATTTTTTCATAAAGAAAACAATTTGTCTAGAATATATTTTTTGTGTGAAATAAAATGTAATATTTTATAAGCTGAGAAGAAAGTTATAAAAATTATTTAATTACATAAATTTCTTTCAAGATTAGAAATTTTATTTTTGTCATACATGTCACTCACCTATATAATTTAGTGCATTTAACGAAAAAAATGACTATTAGTAGAGGAAGGTTTTAAATGTAATAAATCACTAAATGTAATTCTTTTACACACCTTTTCACAAAATGGTAATAATTTAAATAAATTTCTTTTATAGAGTGAAATTAAAAATAAACACAATATGCTTCAATATTATTTTATTGAATACAAAACATTTCTAGATTATTTATAAAAGGAGGGTAACATATTATTGACCTTTAAAAAGAATTGCTTTTGTATACAATTATAGAGTTCACATTATTTAAAGTATTTTTAAAATAATGCTTAACACTGACAACAAAATAATACTTAATTACAGCTTTAATTAGTTAGATGTCATGATTATCCAGAGGATCATGATGAAATTTATGAAGTTTCAATTGAGGAAAAAAATATTTTTTTAATATTTAAAGCAGATAAAACATCCAATTCACATTGAATGTTTATTTTTCTGACATTTTTCACAAGCTAGGAAATAAGTTATAAAAATAATTTAATAACATAAAAATAATTTAAGTTTTAATAATTTTTGTTATTTTTCAAGGTTAGAAATTTTATTGTTGTCATATACATGTCACTCATCTATATAATTTAGTACCTTTAAAAAATGTGATTGTTAGTAGAGGAAGGTTTTGAATGTAATAAACCTCCAAATGTTATTTTATTGCACACTCTTTTCACTAAATGTTAATAATTTTTAATTAAATTTCTTTTATGGAGTGAAATTAAAAATAATCATAGTATGTTTAAATATTATTTTATTAAATACAAAAAAATCTCTTGATTATTTATACAAGGAAGCTAATATATTACTGACCTTTAAAAATAATTGCTTTTGTATATAATTGTCCTATAGAGTTCAAATTGTTTAAAGTGTTTTTACAATAATGCTTAATACAGATAACAAAATAATGCTTAATTACAGCTGTAATTAGTTGGAAGACATGATTATCCAGAGGATCATTATCAAATTGATGTAGTTTCAATTGAGAAAATATATTTTCAATATTTAACACAGATAAAGCATCCAATTCACATTGAATGTTTATTTTTCTGACATTTTTAAATTTTGAAAATGAGTGTAACATTACATTTCTTCTAAATACAGATTCACACACTTTACAAATCTTGTAAACATCATCTGATGGGTATATCAATTTACCCTGTGATTTGAAGGAAATCAAGTACAAATTATAGGGAGTAACTGCTTGTAATGCATTTAAACATATTTCACATTTAATAAGTTGGTTTAATTTTTTACTACAAATCCAGCAATATAATAAATTATATCACAAGAAAATTCATTAAGCAAATCTAGTTTAAAAATATATATCTTGCTCTTCTATCATCAAATCAGGACTTCTATTTAAGATTGTTAATGACAGAATGTACAATATTATTTTGAGAGGTTGACATATTAATAACATTAATAGGTGAATTGTGATTAGGTACACTTAAAATACCGATTTCAGTTAAAGGAATACAATTACCAGAAGATGCAGGTTTCAATTCTGAATTCACAAGCAATTTTTTATAAGCTGCTTTGAATTAGCGAGCTGTTGGATTGTTGTTGCTGCCACCATGAAATCTTATTGATGAAAAGAAAAGTTCTAAATGATCTTGGCTGACCTTGTAAAATGGAAAGTAAAATAATGGAGGATTTTCAGGACAAATTAATGATTCTGCTAAATGCAATACACTCTGAATGCATAATTTAAATCCTAAAAATCCAATTTTCCTGTTGGAATTTAAAATTTTTGGACCTCCAACACTTACCCTCAAATTGGAAATATAATCATCTGCTTGCTTTAGAAATAATTTAATATTTTGCATATCAGATTGACTTAGAGCTTTTTTAAAACCATGTTGTTTATTAGATCTAGAATTTAAAATATCAAACAAAGTGTTAAAAATTCTTAAAATATAATAAAAATTATTGAATGTTATGCATTGTTTAAAACAAAAAGTTTCAAAAAAAATTTTTTTTTAAATATCAACAAATTATGAAAATTTTGATTTTACAAGAAAATTCTTTAGAATTAAATGTAAAGATATATTCTACCTTTTAAAATGATTAAAAGATATTTTTTATTTCTCATTAGTAAAAGTTATGAATTTTGAAAATATTTTTATAACAATCTTACCTTCTGCAAATAGGATAAGCATCATCTCTTAATCCGACACAAGAAAGAGATATCCGATCTATCATTTCTTCGGGGAAATGTGCTAAACACAGTTTACTATGTTTGGAGGGAAGCCAATTTTGCCGAAGTACAACTTTGATCCAAATTTCTCTCCGCTGCTCATCTTTCGGAAAACTATTAAAAGAAATAAGAATACTAAAAAATGACATCTTTCATTCAAAGTTACAGAATATAGTAAGAATGGAACTAAGTTCCTTGTGTATAACTATTTCAGCTAAATTACTCAATGACAGAAAGACAAAATTGATTTAACTTGATATCTGCCCAAGTTAAGCTTTGTATCCTATATACCAAAACCATATTCATATAAGCATGCAAATGATAAATTGCCATTTTGTATGAAATATTTCTAATGCTTAATTCCAGAATAAAGAAATATTATTAAATTTAACCAACACATTTATTACTAAATATTTTAATGACAAACATAATTGTGTTTTTGGGACAAAATATTATTTTAATATAAACTAACTTTAACAGATAATAAGAAAACATACATGAAATAAATATAACATATAGAATATAAAATCATAACAATTTGCTTATTCTTCACTAGAATTAACATTACCCACACAACCACAAATATCTATGTGATAACCAGGTCAATTTCAATTCATATCCAGATATCTATTAGATCTGCATCACATCCTTGAGATATTCAAATGTCCATTGATATTCAAAACTTGGATGTCCACTAGATATCATAAAATATCATCTAGACATTAACTTTTGGATATTGGAGAGAGATCTCATAGATATTTAAAACTATTGCAAATTGAATATCCATATTTTGTAAGGGCTAGACATCTGACAGAAATCTAGATATCTACATTTTGGATATTTGTAATATCAAGCACTACATGTCTACTCAACATTGATAAAAAAAAAACTATACTTACAAAAAATTCTGAAATAAATTTTTTTAATCTTTTATACCTATAATTCTGATATATATTTATATATATTGATATTAAAAATATATAGGTTATAATAAACTAAAAACTGTTTTCATCACCAAGAATGATTAAATTTGTTTGCTAAAGAAAGTATAATTATAAATTTATTATATTTTCTTGTCTTGTCTATATATATTTTCTTGATAAAGACTTGTTATCAAAATTATTATTATTAATATTCTCAAATTTTCTTCTATTATAGTTAAAGTATTTAAAATAATTGTAAAATTTTAAGTATAACTATAATTTTTTTAAGTACAACATACAATACTAAATAAAACTCTTATTTCTTTTGCAAAATCCTGGTACCTTAATTTATTCAATTACAATGTATCCATTGATGTACTATTCAATGAGCTTTTGAAGACAACTTTTCAACACGTTAAAAATTATTTAATATATTTCATAACAGTGAGGTAGAATCAAAATATGAACAATTTACTAAGCTTTTCATACAATATATACATCAATCAAAATCTCACATTTAACTATTTTTCATCAGTTCTAAACTATAAAACAGC
>JAJQOW010001774.1:27500-34342 GCA_037975125.1 Latrodectus hesperus | reverse complement strand
GACTCTCGAATATTTTTTGAAGCACATACTTATATATATATATATATATATATATATATATATATATATATATATATATATATATATTGTACCGAGCTTCACAGGTTCGTGTCGATTGAGAGTTGAATAAAGCAACCACTTAATGAACACAAGACTTTTATTCGTAAGAACTTCACTAAATAAACGAAATTCCCGCTGTAACAGTCACAATTATACAGCTACAATTCGTCAGATATAATAAAAAAAACAGCTTCCAATAACAGGTCTCAAATACCTCAGACAGAGAACAACTAGCAGTCACAACTATTCGTCTTCACTCACTGACTGTCTTCACAAAACTCTACTACTATTCCATGTCGGGCTGCGGTATTTATACCTGACTTGGCGGAGAAATCTACCAATTTCGCCAAGGCTCTGGAAGCTTCTAGGCTATCTCGAAAAATATTGGTCCTAGAGCTTAGGTGATGGATGTTTCCAGAAGTATCGATTTCTCGCCAAGTCGCCAAAAATCTCGCCAACCGTCGCCAAGTCGCCAAGAATCTCGCCAACTGTCGCCAAGTCGCCAAATCATTAGGAAATCCGCTTTTAAACTACAACACGTCTAAATACCGCAATTTTTGCCCAAAATGTGAGAATTTCTGATCTGTCTGAGATATTTTAAGACAAATATAATCATTATTTACAAATTTGTAACATTGCCCCCCTCTCAAGGACTGCACGTCCCGGGCAGTACAATCCCCTGATAGGAGGCCAAATTTAATATAAAAGAATTTACATTTCAAGAGGATACAGAGCACATTACATACACAAGCAACTAAAAATACAAGAAAATAGAAAAGATTAAAATTATCTATACTATTTACAAACAGACCATGGTCTACTGATTTTTACTCTACATTACGATAAGGAGCTAATCTATCATAATGTACTACCTTTGGTTTTGAAGCAGATGATTTTCTTATACGAACCACGACGTCGTTCAGTCTTTTTAGGACTGTGTAGGGACCTTCCCAGTTGGCTTGCAACTTTGGAGAAAGTCCTTTACGTCGAATCGGGTTCCACAACCAAACTTTGTCACCTTCTTGGAATTCATGTCCCGTCGCTCTTGTGTCATACCTTGTCTTCATTCTTTCGGTCGTCAGGTTGATTCGGTCTCGAGCGAAGTTATGGACATCTTCAAGACGTGCCTGAAGGTCTCGAAGGTATTCCTCTGGCGATGAAGATGTATCCGGTGGACGACCAAACTGAAGATCACAAGGGAGACGAAGTTCGCGACCAAAGAGCATCTGTGAAGGAGTATATCCGGTAGTCTCATGGACAGCACTGCGATATGCAAGAAGAAACAGCGGTAGCTTCAAATCCCAATCTTGCTGATTTCTGGAAACCATAAGGGAGAGGTTATTCAAGATGGTTCTGTTAAACCTCTCTACCATGCCATCCGATTGTGGGTGTAGTGGCGTGGTCTGCGTCTTGTCTATTCCGAGAATTTGACACATTCCTTTAAACACAACAGAGGTGAAATTTGTCCCTTGATCAGAATGAATTTGTAAGGGTGTGCCGAATCTGGAAACCCATTGCTGCACTAGAACCTCGGCTACTGTAGTCGCCTCTTGATCGGGGATTGCAAACGCTTCAGGCCACTTAGTAAAGTAGTCCATGACAACTAGTATGTATTTGTTGCCATTTGAAGATCGTGGTAAAGGACCCAAAATGTCTAATGCTATTCGCTCAAAAGGTGCTCCTACGTTGTACCGCTGCAACCTTCCTCTGCTACGTTTCTTTGGTCCCTTACGTGCCGCACAGTCATCACAAGATTGGCACCATTTCTCTACATCTTGTCTCGTTTTGCTCCAATAGAAGCGTTCTCGAACTTTCTGTAGAGTTTTCATTACTCCGAAGTGGCCTCCAGTTGAGCTACTGTGCAATTCTTTCAAAACATCTGAAATTCTTGATTTTGGAAGAACAAGCTGCCATTTGAAATTACGTCCATCATCGGACTCCCATTTCCTGTATAAGACACCATTTCTTATATGGAGTGAGTCCCAAAGAGCCCAATATTGTTTAGTAGCAGGACTGTAGGTGGAGATATCCTGCCAACTTGGTTTCATACTGGAAGATTCTTTTAATTCTAAAATTGGATTTATATCTGGGTCTTCTTTTTGGGCTTCTCTAAGTTCTTTATCACTCCATGGGTCGGGTTTTGATGGAGTTGAAACATTAACTTGGCGTACCGCAGGATTTACTAACTGATAGTTCTTCTCTATTCTAGAACAATATCGGCAGCTTTCATTACACGGTTTCCTTGATAGTGCATCAGCATTTCCATGAAGAGTTCCTTTGCGATGACGTATTTCAAAGTCAAACTCCTGGAGTCGTTGAATCCATCTGGCTACCTGTCCTTCTGGATTTTTAAAATTTAAAAGCCAGGTTAAGGATGCGTGATCTGTCCGGAGCAAGAACTTTCTTCCATAGAGATAATGGTGGAAATGTTCTATGGCTTTGACGATTGCCAGCAATTCCTTTCTGGTTGTACAATAATTCCGCTCTGGTTTCGATAGACATTTACTCCAATAAGCAATGACATATTCTTTATCATCAATTTCCTGCGACAAAACAGCTCCGATATTTTCATTGCTGGCATCCGTATCTAAAATGAATAATTTTTCGGGCTGGGGATATGCAAGAACGGGCGAAGATGTCAACGCCTCCTTCAGTTGTTTAAAAGCTTTCTCACATTCATCTGTCCATAGAAATCTCTGTTTAACTTCTGTCAACTTGTGAAGAGGTCTGGCAATACTTGAGAAACCTTTAACAAATTTCCTGTAATATGTGCATAGTCCAAGAAAACTTCTTAATTGGTGGACATCTTTTGGACGACTCCAGTCCTTAACTGCGGAGATCTTTTCAGGATCTGTTCTTACACCTTCAGCAGAGATAATGTGTCCCAGATAGCTTACTTCACGTCGGAATAAATTACATTTGCAAGGATTCAGCTTCAGGTTGGCCATTTTTAATTTTTCCAGCACCTTTCGGATGTTTCTTAAATGGTCTTCGAATGTGCGCCCTACAATAATGATATCGTCCAAATATACCAAACAGGCTTCGTAGGAAAGTCCTCGTAATACTGTCTCCATCAGGCGCTCAAACGTTGCAGGTGCATTGCAAAGCCCAAATGGCATGACCTTGAACTGCCAAAGTCCTTGTCCTGTGGTGAACGCAGTCTTTTCTCGATCCTCAGGATGTATCTCTACTTGCCAATAACCACTCTTGAGATCCAAAGTCGAAAACCATTGTTTTCCGGATAAAGCATCAAGTGTATCGTCAATCCTAGGAAGAGGGTAACTATCTTTTTTAGTGATGTTGTTTAACCGACGATAGTCAACGCAGAATCGGGTAGAGCCATCTTTCTTCCGAACTAAAACAATAGGCGAAGCCCAAGGACTCTCTGATGGCTCAATAATGTCATTCTGCTGCATTTCCATCAGAAGATTATCCACCTCTTCCTGCTTAGCGAATGGCAATCTTCTCGGATGTTGTTTAATGGGTGGATGATTTCCTGTATTGATTCGGTGCTGCGTCAATTTGGTCCGCCCAACATCATCTGATTTCTTGGAAAAGAGATCTCCGAATTCTAATAATAGATTTCTTGCAGCATTCCTCTGTTTATCATCTAACTCTGCACTCTGAAGGAGTTCATTAATTAGAGTGTCAGGAGGCTCAGATAGTGTGGTTTGACAATTTCGGTTAATACAGGTCACTGGAGTGCAAGTCGCCAGCACTTCTCCTTCTTTTATTAGTTTTACCTTATTGCTTAGATTAGCAACTCTTACCGGGATTACATTTCGTGAAAGGTCGACGAGGGAAGAAGCCACTAGTACTCCTTTAACGCTATTGTCGGAATCTGGATATTCAGTCAATCCATAATGAAAATTATTATCTTCTGAAAGAGCTCCGGAAACTATTGTCTCAGTTCTTGGTGGTAATGTTGTTTCACTCTTTGCAGTTATATGATGGACTGATTTAATATCTGAATATTTCGTCTTAAAAATCGTTATGTCTTCAGAACATGAGTGTAGTTCATTATTTTTAAAATCTAACTTGAAATTGTTTTCTTTGAGGAAATCCAATCCAAGAATAAATTCGTCATTTATATCAGCGACATATGCCATATGATGGTAAACGGCATTACCAAATGCAATGTTTAGCTTGACTTTTCCATGCACTTTAATCTTATCACCTGTCACAGTTTGGAGGGTAATGCAGGGCGGCGTCCAGATGAGTTTGTCACCAAGTTTGCGAGCCAAATCTGTCCTAATGATAGTTACGTTGGCTCCAGTATCGATTATCATTCTGCAGGGAACTTCGTTGACATGTCCCATAACGAAAAGTCCGTTGTCGCCGCTACTTACGGAAGAAATGTGAAACGATTTGAAATGGGGCTTCTGACTCTCTGGACATCTCCGCCCCGCGAGATGGCCACATATTAGTTTCCCTGCTGTGGTGGAAGATCATTTCCACCATTTTTTCGTTTCGGGCAGTCTCTCTGAACGTGTCCGACTGCACCGCAAGTCCAACACTGAATTTTCGTGTTTCTGCCACCTTTACTCAATTCTAAGTTACGGAATTTTCTCCGCAGATCTTCGATTTGCTTTCTGAGATCACAGTCCGTATCAGTAGCAGAGACGGCTCTGATTGAGTGCCGGTCTTTACGCGCGGCCTGCTGGGCAGCCTCTATCTTATGTGCGTAGACTAGGGCAGATCCAATATCTTTGACATCGGCGAGTCTAAGTGTTTTCTGTATCTCCGGATCCCTCACACTATCGATGAAGTGATGGAGAGCCAGATCTTGACGTGTCTCAGCTGGGCAGTCCGAAAATGCTAGATGGGAAAGTCGCTGAATATCGGCAGCCAATTCTTGAAGACTTTCACCCGCTTTTTGATAGCGGGACTTTAACTGTAGTCTGCTATATTCCTTAGTGCACTTATCTCCAAACCGCAGCTCAAGCGCACTCGATAGGGCTTGGATATCGTGCCTCTGCTCCTCCGGAAGCGTCTCGAGGATGTCAGCCGCGTCTCCTCTTAAAGAAGCCGCCAGGTGAAAAGCTTGGGCTCGGGGATTCCATCCATTAGCTTCCGCTACCATCATAAACTGGGTCTTGTATACTTGCCAGGATGATTTCCCATCAAATGTTGAGAGTTTAATATTGGCTAGGGAAGGCACAAATGTCACGTTGGGTTCCTCATGTTTGTTTGATATTTGCTTCTCCAAGCTTTCAATCTTCTTATTCATATTGTCTAATGCTTCTTCAACATTTTCTTCTATCTCCAGAACTTTAGTTTCAACTGAAGTTACCTTATCTTCCATTGCATTCATCTTCTCCTGAATGATGTTGGAGAATTCTTCTTTAACACTTACAATGTCCTTCTTAAGTTCCTTTTTAAGCTCCTCCTGTCCAGCTTTCATCTCCTCCTGTCCAGATTTTATCTCTTTCATCATCTCGGTTTTAATCTCTTCTTGTCCAGCTTTCATCTCTTCTTGTCCAGCTTTCATCTCTTCTTGTCTAGCTTTCATCTCTTCTTGTCCAGCTTTCATCTCTTCTTGTCCAGCTTTCATCTCAGTTTTCATATCTTCTTGTCCAGCTTTCATCTCAGCCATCTGCTCCGCTAATTTTTCGAGAAGACTTTTCATTAAATCCATGTCCATTTTTCTTGTGACACGCTGCATCAACTCTTCAACCCCGATTCTGACACCAGTTGTACCGAGCTTCACAGGTTCGTGTCGATTGAGAGTTGAATAAAGCAACCACTTAATGAACACAAGACTTTTATTCGTAAGAACTTCACTAAATAAACGAAATTCCCGCTGTAACAGTCACAATTATACAGCTACAATTCGTCAGATATAATAAAAAAAAACAGCTTCCAATAACAGGTCTCAAATACCTCAGACAGAGAACAACTAGCAGTCACAACTATTCGTCTTCACTCACTGACTGTCTTCACAAAACTCTACTACTATTCCATGTCGGGCTGCGGTATTTATACCTGACTTGGCGGAGAAATCTACCAATTTCGCCAAGGCTCTGGAAGCTTCTAGGCTATCTCGAAAAATATTGGTCCTAGAGCTTAGGTGATGGATGTTTCCAGAAGTATCGATTTCTCGCCAAGTCGCCAAAAATCTCGCCAACCGTCGCCAAGTCGCCAAGAATCTCGCCAACTGTCGCCAAGTCGCCAAATCATTAGGAAATCCGCTTTTAAACTACAACACGTCTAAATACCGCAATTTTTGCCCAAAATGTGAGAATTTCTGATCTGTCTGAGATATTTTAAGACAAATATAATCATTATTTACAAATTTGTAACAATATATTACCTATAATATTATTTATAAAAAAATTTTACCTTCTTATTTAAATACGATTCATTTGATTAAAAAATATCTTAATTTTTAATTTAATAAATAATTGGTTTTATAATAATATTTTGCCAAATTTTTTGATATTTTCAAACAATTGAAACCATTTTTTCTTAATTTACTTAGTAAATTCCATATTGACTTTTACTGCGCAATCAGCATAAATTATTAAGTTCTGTAGTAGAAATTGAATTAATGCCAAAGAATAGCATTATAAATTGAATGATAGTCAACAGAAATAAAAAATAACATGTTCATGATAAACAAATAAACAAAAATATTATACCCATCAGTTTTATTGCACTGATTATCTAAATATTTGTATAGCATTTATTCATGAGTATCATTGAAACATAATGTTTTTACATATTATTAAAAAAATCTTGCTCTTGGTTTTTTATATAAATATATATTCTGTTAAAGTATT
>JAJQOW010001774.1:0-22500 GCA_037975125.1 Latrodectus hesperus | reverse complement strand
TAATACTCATAGAATATTTTACCTACAGAAAATTAAACGCAATACTCATAACAACAATAGCATGCAACTTAATTAATTACAACACTTGAAGAAAAATATATAAAATAAATAGGTACAAATGGTAAGTTTCACAATATAAGAGTTTTTACAGTAAATGTGATAGTGCGTCAACATAGGTTGCAGACATCAAAGATGTAATTTCAGCTGCCTTTTTCAGTGTTACTTTTAATTCCTGTAAATAGTCAACAGCTGACTGAGACAGATTGGTAGGTACTCTGATTTCACCCTCACAAGACGATTTAATGAAAACCAATGAACCTCGAGCCTTTCTCTGTCATAAAGAAGTTTAAACTGAGATACACCAATCGTGGTGTTTGTAACTTCTCGGTAAGAGAACTGAAAAAAATGGTAGTTGAAGATCCCAACCTCTTGGATCCTGCCGTATGATGTGGTGCAACATATATTTTAGCACATGGTTCAATGTTTCCACTAAAGTATTCGAGGGAGCATAACCTGGACACGAGAATCTAGGACTTTAACCAATTGGTCTCTGAAATTCTCGCGTTACATCGGACCTGAAATTAGTCCTTAGATCTCTGACTATAACATTGGGTATACCATTTTTGGTGAAAACGTTAATATAAGCATCGCAAGCGCGTTTGACAGAAAGTGATTTCAACGGCACAGCTTCGGGCCAAGGAGTATTTTGATTTACAAGACAAATAATGTACTTGTGTCCTCTGCTAGATGGTGGAACAATTGGACCTATGATGTCAACATTTACAATTTCAAAAATAAGCTCAGGAGGAGCTACTGGAGTAATGGGCACTATGTCGCCAATTTTAACAGTTTTTCGAAGTTGCCACCCTTCACAAGTTTGGACAAATTTTGAAATATCTTTATTCATATTTGGCCAGCAAAAGCTATGTTTAATTCGTACTTTAGTAAAAAAGCTATATTTAATTCGTTCTGTCCCCCGTAAACGGATTCATGTGCTAATTTTAATACTTTCCTTAATCTACATTTTGGTAAGACTAATTGCAAAACTGAATCTTTAAGAATGTGATATTTATGGTAAATTAATTTATCCATTGAAATAATATTACTTTTATTTCGTATTAATTCTGCTCGAACTTTTTCTAACGAAATACAAAATTAATTTGTTCTCCATTTAGTTTATAATAATTGGAAAATAATTTAGAATCTGTATCTAGAGTATGCGATCCTTTCTCTATTTTCACGCAACTGCTATTGTCCTCTTGCGTGACAAAATATATTTTTTCCATTTATTTGTCACAAGAAAATAGCTGCTGACTCTTCTTCTAACACCCCATGATTTTCTTTATTTTCCTCCTTTAGAGAACTTTCCTGATGCGCCAAAATAAGAGACTCATAAAGAAACGTTGGTATCAACCCACCCACATTTAGCTTATCAGTCAGGGCAACTGCGCATTCTACGATATGATTTAACACGGTACTCCTATTCAGTGACACTGTGGTTCTCATCATTTTCACCTCAACATTCTCCCCAAAAGCAGAACTCATGGTAATCCTTCCATAGTCTTCATTATGTGTGTCAGGAAGCAGTTTTGAATTACAAGCGAAAATTTGCGTCTCCGAATCTACAAAGCAGTTCAACTGCTTCCCTTCCACTTACGCTGACACATACTTCAGAGGGCAAAGGTCAACATATAACCTTTAGGGGGATATTTTTGCTACCACTGCGATTTCTTTAGCTTTTTTTCTTTGAAATTTTTTCCCTCTATCTCTCGCCAAATGGTTTTCTCAGCATATGTAACATTCTACTTTTTTTTAAATTTATTTTAGCTTCTTTTGACTTCGGTTTTTGCCTCTCTGCGCCGAAAGTGAGGTGCTATATAATTAGAATTTATTCGCGTACTACGATTATCGCTGGTATCAGATTGATGTTTTTGATAATTCGTATACATATCAGGAAATGATTTTTCGCCTTCGATGCGAAATAAATATCACATTCTTCCCCATTTGTGTTAATTTAAACCTTGCTCTTGTTTAGTGTTTACGTGCATCGCGGTTTCATTGTCTAATGTCTGGTATAACTTATCACTAACTATTAATTCTTTTAAAGTTTTTAAATCATTCACATATTTCTTAATCTACAATATTGCTATCAATTAGTGGATAAACGAGATGCAAATTGCACATCTGTATAACCTGAGATACAACGAGCTTTTTGAAATTTTGCAAGCAAATTTAAGGTGTTGGTTCATATTCTTTTAAATTTGCGTCTTTCAATTTATCATAACTATTTATTTCCTCATCTTTGACGTAAACTAGGATATTGACGTCCTTTTTTCCCATAAGGTTTAATAAAAGTTCCCCTTTAAACTCATCGGGTGCATTTTTGCTTCTAAAAAATCTCTCTAAATGTCACCATTATAGCTTTCTCGGGCAGCATTCTTTAAGCTAGATTTTTCTAAATTAATTTTTTTACCAGCATTTAGTTTGTCTTCCTCTAGATTTATTTTTTCTATTTAAATTTGTGATTCTGCATTTAATCAAGATCTGTCTAACTTAGCTTTTTCTAATTCAATTTGCGCTACCTGTTCTGCCTTCAAATTTCTATCTACTATTACGGAATCAGTTAATTGTTCTACGAAATCTTTATCATCTTTATAAAGCGCAGTTGTTGATGATTGAATGTCTTAAATCAATCACTTTCATCTCAGGAGTCACTGACACACCTATCTATTCTGCTATTTATTTAAGATCCTCTTTTTTAGCCCTTCCAAACAATTTTAAATTATTATATTTACCACTTTAAAATCTAACAATTTTAACTTTTCAGTGATATACACAAAATATGTCCAAACAAGTGAAAAAGCCGAAAAAAGGGTTGCCCGCCTCGTAGTGCTGTTTGCTTTCTATTCATTCACAAAATGCTGTTGTCGTTTTCCTATGACACTTGGACAAGCCAAGAACGCTTTTGCCTTTGACATTGCGAATTAAGTCAATAGGGCGTGTCTTTCGTTTGGATCAGAGCACCACGAAGGTGAAAGTACGACTTTGTTCTTTTTAAGGTGACTCGTAATTTTGAACCACGGTCAGGTGACGAGACCACACCTGAGCTGGCGCCCTCCTCTTCACATCCACGCCACACCAGCGGAAGGACTTTGGACGTCACAGATTAACGTGGACACGTCCCCAGTCCACGGAGCTCCAGCAACCCAGTGAAGGAGAGTACACCGTGGTTACCCTTCCAACCACTGACCGCGGCGAATGATGCTTCACTTTGCTGAAGCTTACGGGAACCGGCGTGAAGCTACTGAGTCACTGGAGCTCAACACAAAATGCTGTCATCTGAACCACTGTAGTTTCCTTTATCGTAGAACTTTGGTTCGTTTGGTAATTCTTATACAAATTAGCAGTTCACTTGTTTGAAAGATAGAGTTTATTGAACATAAAATTAAATACATTTATAAGAAATAGATGTATGAATAATTACAACTGACCTCACGCGTAAGTTGGAGGAAAGCTTCTCTCTTATTTTCATTTTTTTCCCTTGAGATGAGTGAGCTACACGCCCTCTAGCGAAGATGTTTGAACACTACATACATTCTGTAGTATTTTATTTAGTTAATTTTATTTATGAAAAAAAAGTTAACTTGTGTTTATTTTAAAAATCTTTACATATAAAATTCTATTAATCTGTAATTTGTAAGACTTTTTATAAGAATTAAATTTAAGGAACTAACCAAATAGCTTATGAACAATCAAGCAATTATTTAGTTAAAGTTACATAGGAATTTAAGTAACATTTTAATTATGCTGATAGAGTAAATAAGCAGAGCTTTATTTATTTCAATCTATAGTAGAAGAATCCAACGTTTACAAAACAATTTACACACACACACACACACACACACACACACACACACACACACACACACACACACACACACACACACACACACACACACACACACACACACACACATATATATATATATATATATATATATATATATATATATATATATATATATATATATATATATATATATAATCATAAATATTTGAATTTAACTTTTTTAATTAGTCTGATTTTATGATTTTTTAATGAAAAAATGCGCTATAAATAATAAATATAAATTGTGATGACGTGGTGATTTTGTTTACTGATGTAATCCTGTTTTAACACTTTTATATATAATATAAACAAGCTTACAAATCTCTTTCAATTTTAAGAACAATTTCAAATTAATTATTAATGACTTTTTCAATTAACTTCTATATGATTAGAACAATATTTACGTTACATATTATTTGAATTTATGATATAACTCAACTTTATGTGTGTATACACATAAAATTATGAAACATCTCAGCATTTAAATTTGATAAGTATAAAATTTGATTTCTTTACAATTCTTATGATATATGTTTTTAAACACTTTGCATTTTAAGATTAATTGTTAACATTCAAAGAAATTATAAGGAATTTTCAATAACATTAAAAAGATAGATATTGTATTCCTTTTCCAGTTCAGTGTATACACATATGACGAAACATATAAAGCTTCTTTTAACATTTACATTTTGGTTGAATTTTTCGTATCTATTTGTTTGTATCCACAGACATTTTAAACCAAAACTTTGCACATATAAAAAATACGCTATTTATTTACACATTTTGCTACAAAACATATTTTGATTAGATAATTATTCTGAGGAAATATTTCAACATCAAAAATATTGTTTTGAATGAATTTTTCCCCGTTACTTAGAAATTAGTTTCATAATCACATAAATTCATTTTCTAAAAATTGATAAAAGTTAATATTCGGTATTGAATAATATCTCAAATTTAAATTTAAGATTATATTTCTGAAATTTAAGTTTATTTATCTTAAATTTAAATGTAAGTTTTTTTATATTTATATTTATATAAAAAAATATTTGTTCTTTCTTAATCCACAATTTGTTATTTGTAGAAGGAAATTTAAACTAAACATACATTAAAAAGGAACTAAACCTAAATTAAGAATAAAATTTAAAATTTGTATATAAGGAATTATTTCCAATAATTTCATTGTATATTCTTTAAGTCATTGTTTATTTAATGAGGCTTTACTATGTTTTATTGAATTCGATTTCAGATTAAATTTATGCCGACATAAATTGTTAAAAACTGAAACTACCTTTAAAATCTAGAAAAAATCCAATTCCTTTGTCTTAAAATAACATTAAGCCAATGGAGAAGCATTAAAAACTGATCCATTTAAGCAAATGTAGAAAACCATAGTCAACGAAACTTAGATTTTACTAGGTAACAATTATGCCTATTTCAAAGACAAATAAAACTTTGTTTATCTGCTGCCATTAGAACTTTATTAAGTTTATCAGCTGCGCGGCATTCATTTCAATATTTCTTTCATTTTACTTTTCTATATACATTTAAGTAATGTCTACAGTAATACAGTTCTGCTTCATTTTCCTGAATTTTAAATAATATGTAGCAAAGTAGTTAAATAAATTGTCAATGATGTCTTTCATGATTTTTTAAACATGTTTAACAAATTAATAAAACGATGGCTGACCTAATTGTTGAATTCTTACAAAAGTAATTTTCAAAACTATTTTGTTTTCAATTTGTTGTATATATTTTTTATTTATTTATTTACGTATTTATTCCTGCTGACAGGCATACATGCACGCATGTATACATTCATACACACATAGCAGAAAGTGGGAAAACATGCAAATGGAAATGATAGTTGCTGTTTTGCAGTATTAATTACTTTCGTTACACATTTGTGGATGACTGTGTTCTTTTTAATTAATGTTAGTAAAACTGACTCAAATGTGCAAAAATTTTAAAATAATATTTTATTTTTGTAGAGTATTTTTAAAAATATATAATAATATTAAAATGCAATTTAAACCGTGCAATTACAAGTTACTTATTAATTGACCCTATATTTGTACTCTGAGCATATCATAATTCCTTTTTGATACAATAATATTAAAACTATCTAATATAATATAAAGTGTCAGTCGAAGCATTTGTTTCAAAATAAAATTACTCGTACTTATTTTCATTTGGAAGTAATTATCTTTAACTGATTCCAGCAAAAATTAGATTAAGCATAAGAAATTGCTGTAAAAAGTAATGTTAAGGATAATAACTTCACTCCCGAGTAAAAATGAAGAAACTCTTAATGTGTTTATGTGTGTGCGTATAAAAATATAATTAACTTACAATCATTTCTAGTTAATCTGATCATTTGGTCAAGTTAAGAATTCTTTTAATCTTATATAATTTTTTAAAATTAGGCTAATTTCATTTTTGAATTGAAAAAAAATCATTTTTATCTTTTTTGAGATCTTGAGCTAGAATTTTAATATTCCAAGTACAAAATAAAATTAATTTTTTTCATTTTTCTTAAGGAAATATAAAATGTTTGCATGCAAGAAGTACTCGAGATTTTCTTGATTTTATTCATTTCTTATATCCAAGTATTGCGATAATTTCGTAAAATTCACTTTACTTTATGCTATGCTTTTTCACCGTGAAAAAAATATGTGCTTTTTATGTATTTTTATTAGTGCATTTTGCTGCTGATTTATTGAAATCAATAGTTGAAAGAAAAAGGCAATTTTTCAGAAAATATTCAAACTAGTTGAGGTTTAATTTGATTTTCTTTCGAAGAAGAAGAAAGAAATTTGATTTAGAGAGGCATTTATTGAACACCGAATTTCGGAGAAGCTTTTGTAAGAATTGCTTTTATTTCAGAGTTATTCTGTTTAATCCATGCTTCAAAATTATCTTATTTTTATGTTAATCATGTATTGATTCTCATGAAACGTAAATAAATTTATTAGAAACAAGTATTACAGATATTTAAATTTTGACATCAAAAAAAATATATTACTTATATATCTAAGGGGAAGAATATTTCTTAATTACTATTTTGTTATTTTTCAAAATTATTTATTAGCTTATATTATATCCCCTTAGTAAGTAAATATCAACACTACAAGTTTCTATTTTGTTTTACAAAACAATTTTGAAATTATATTTAGGAAATTTTATGCATTAATTGAATTTTTTTCTGACATAACATTAATAGGTTTTTTTAATTATAAATAGATACTATTTATGTATAATAATTAAATTGTACATTAAACAATTTGCAATCGCATTTGTCAGATAAATATAAAAGAAAAAAATCAGATTTTTTATGTGAATAATAATCAGATGCATAGAAAATTTATTAATATTAATTCCCCGTGATAAATTTGTAAAATTATAAAAAATATTGAAAAATTTTCATACATTTAAGATGTCTTCCTAAAAAAGTCGAAAAACAAAGTAGAAACTTTCTTTAAATTCTAATAAGATGCTATAATTCCGCATAAACATACACCAAAAATGTCGAATTTTTGATGTCAGTGCTTTTTGCTTGCACGATATAAATATATTACATTAACTTCGAGAATATAATTATAAAATAATTTTTACTATAAATAGTGAATTATATGGCATCTCTAGCTGTATTATTTATCTACAAATTTTATCCATATAGAAAATTTGTAAAAAATATATAAATTTAATTTCATTTTCTACTTTTTAAGTTTTATTAAAAAGCAAATTTAAATTTGAATATTTTCCTAAGTGTAACATACATTTAAAGGTATGCTAACTTGTAATATATTATAAGTCATGATTACATGCATGTTAAATATGTTTCAAAAATTTTATGTACTTTGAAAGCAGTGCAACTTTTCTGAGTTTGCAATTTGAAGAGTTATTAAGCAAATAATTAACAAGAGTCCGATTTTTACTTATTTTTAAATACTAATTTTTCATGAATGTATGTTTTTTTTTATTTGAAAATAAATAGGAATCAACATAAAAATTAATATATGTATATATGTAATGAGGGAGTATAGAGATTAAATAGAAACAGAAACATTTAATATTTAACTTACTGAATTTAATTAATTGTGACAAATAGAAAATTTAATTACAAATTTAGGTTAAATGTGAGATTAACAAAAATTGAAGAAATAACAATTGGACATCTTAAATAATCGTCTTTATCAACGTGTCCGTCTTTTTTTCTCCAACGTCCTCTCTGCTCCAAACGGAGAGGTCCCTCTTGGCCAAATGTTAGCGCTGCTACGTCATCTTCCATCCGACTTCTTATTGGTGGAAGAGTTATGAGAAAACACCGGCGCTGGATATAGCTCTCCTCTACACCGTTTCCTGTCACACTCGGGTATCCTGATGGCTTTGGACCTCCAAAGCTTGCACAAAGAAAGCAAAAAAAAAAAAATCTAGAGAAGATTAAGGAAAGAAAAAAATTATTCACAGGCGCCGTCTTTAGCCTGTTTCTTGTTGCCATTCGTCTTCTGTTGTGGCTTGTTTCATCTTTCTTTTGCGTCATCTTGATTAGGAAAACTATCTAAAAAAAAGGAAAGAAGCAATTAAAATATTTAAAATAAAATTTGGTAAAAGTATCCATTTATCATTAGTCCGTTTTCCAGAAAAAGGGTGTTTAATTAAGACTAAAATCGTCGTTGTCCATTTAGTTCCAGGGCTTCATATTTTCAGCGGCAGTTGATGTGTTATTCGGGCCTTCATGATTTCCGACTTTCACAACTTCATAACGATCTCGTTCTTTAACTGAAGTTATTTTGTACGGGCCGAAAAATTTTGGACGTAGCTTTAATCCTGTACCGAACTGGGTTCTTTGTATTGCAACTAAATCTCCGACTTTATATGTTCGAGGTGACTTCCGTTTCCGATTGAATTAGCGTTGGTTTTGTTGTTGTAGTTTAAGGATATTCTTTTTAGCTTTTTCTCGGAGTTCCTCTTTGTTTTTTATGGTGCTTGCTTCGTACTCCTCCTCGAGAAGTTTCTTTATTCGATAATCTTCTTTATTTTTCATTTTCACTCCAATCATGAGTTCGAAGAGGGAATATTTTGTACTGGTAGTTGTAACACTGTTCAGAATTCGTTGGACATCTGGGACATATTTAAACCATTTTGTGGGATCATCTGCAGAAAGCTTGGCAAGGATAGGGATAATGATTCCATGGATGTGTTCTACTTGTCCATTACCTCATGCAAGAGCAGTAATTATAGTTACATGCTCAATCCCTTGCTCGAAACAATAATCGGCAAATTCTTTAGAAGTAAATGCTGAACCTTTGTCAAAAATTATTATAGATGGATTCCTAAAAGTTGTTTGAAGAATTTTCAATTTTTCTATTGCATCATTTGTTGTTGCTTATTTTACGGGATAAAACCATGTAAACTTTGTGAATGCGTCAACCACAGAAAATATGTATTGATACTTTTTACTTGAAGAGGGAAGTGTACCAAGAAAGTCTATGTGAAAAGTGTCTAAAGGAACGTTACCTTTAGGTATTGGGTGAAGATAAACTTCAGCTTTTCCTCGTTTCTTATTATATAAAATACAGTGTACACAATTAGCTATTATATTTTCAATTTTAGGTCGCAGATTAGAAATATAAAAATCACGTTGAAAAATTGACTGTGTTTGTGCAGGAGAAAAGTGTCCATTGTTATGAGCGTGTTTAATAATATCATTTTCCATAGCTTGGGGAACAACTAAAAGCTCGTTGCCTTTTTCATATTTGTATAATATGTTGTTTTTGATAATGTAGTAATTTGTATTATTTGTTTGGCACAATGTTTTAAGAGTTTGAAAGTTATCATCTGTAGATTGGGCTCGCTCAATTTTTAATGTCATTTCTGCTTGAGGTGTAGTAAAGTATATTCTGTTACGACTGAGAGCATCAACGTGAGGCATTTGCTTACCAGATCTATGAATTATTTCGTAATCAAAATCTTCAAGGATCATTGCCCATCTGGCAATTTTTGGAGTTAAATCTTTCTTTTCTATTGTCTGTTTAAATGCAGCAAAATCTGTAACAATTTTAAATTTATTACCTAGTAAGTAAACACGGAATTTTTTCACAACTTCTATAATCACAAGGACTTCTAGTTCGTAGCTGGAATATTTGGATTGTTGAGGAGAAGTCTTTCGACTCATATAGTAAATGGGGTGAAATTTTTCATCACTTCCTTTTTGAAGTAGCACAGCTCCGAAACCTTGTGAGCTGCCGTCGCTATGCAATTCTAATTGTGAACCTGGTCGATAGATATATAAGACTAGTTTTTGAGACATAATGTTTTTCAATTTTTGGTATGCATTTATTTGTTCAGTATCAAATTTAAACTCTTGGCTGTTGCGAAGGAGGTCACTTAAAGGTTTAGCAATGCGTGAATAATTAGGAATGAATTTTCGAAAATATTCAGTTAATCCTAGGAAACTCTGAATTTGTTTTAAATTAGTAGGTTTAGGGAAATTTTGAACGGCAAGGGATTTCAATGGAGAAGGTTGAATAGTTCCATTCTGAATAACATAGCCAAGAAATTCAGTTTTGCGTTGAAGGAAACTGCATTTATTAAAATTAAGCTCCAAGCCATACTTTGAAGCGACTTTAAGAACTCGATTTAATTTTTAAATACCTTCGGCTTCATCTCGAGATGATATTATAACATCATTTAGGCATACTATTATTGTGCCATCTTTCAATAATTCACGAAATACATTATTAATAAATCTTTGGAAAATAGAAGGACTGTTACACAATCCAAAAGGCATTTTGAGAAACTCAAACTGTCCGTCATACGTAAGAAAAGCAGTGTATTTGCTAGTAACAGGATCTACGGGAACATGAAAAAAGCAGTTTTTTAAATCTAATGTTGCAAAACTTGAGATTGTTCTAAGCGATCAAGTACATCTTCAATAAAGGGGCAGGGGAAATTTATCCCGAATTACTTTTTTGTTTAATTGTCTATAATGGATACATAATCTATGTTTACCGTTTTTCTTTTTGCATAGAACCACTGGAGCTGCATAATTGGAAGTACTTTCTTTAATAATACCATCTTTTAACCATTGTTCTGTTTATTCGTGAACGACTTTTTGTTCTGCATAGGATAATCGGCGTGGACGCTGATTTACCGGTACTGAATCACAAAGAATTAGATTCATTGAAACATCTGTAGTCTTAGTTTTGTTTGGCTTATAGTTGTTAATTATTTTCTTAATTTGTTCTCGATAAGTTGAGTTTTTAATATGTGAAAGTTCGATTGTGCCCATCTCATCGAAAACATTAATTACATTAACAAGAATGTTTTGATTATTGTTAACCAAATGAATACCATTTTTACCTATGTGAAATTCACCTTGGTTGATGCAATCTTTTCCAATAATTGCATTTACAGAAATACAATCATCTGGAATTACATGAATCTTTATAGAGAATGAGAAATCCTCTATTTGAATTAAATCTGTAAAATATCCCATTGATTTAATTTTAATATTTCCTATTCCAGTAAAAACAAGAGGGGGAAGAATTAAGAAGAGGGGAACCAATTTGTTTATATATTGAATATTTTATCATAGTAGCTTCGCTACCCATATCTAATAGTGCATTTATTTTGATATTGCATAAAATAATTGGAATGTGCATGGGTTTTATTTGAGGTGATACATCATAATCTATCGGAATATGCTGAACAGAATTTTTAGGTACTTTTGTGGTAGTTAACTGAGTATTATTACAGTCCATGGCATTATGACCAAAATTATTACACTGGAAACATTTAAATCCTTTTTCTTTATGTAAACACTGTGAAGACTTATGACCTTTTTTGCCACAATTAAAACAAATTATTGGAGATTCTCATAATAATCAAGATATGTCGAATGTAACTTTAATATTGCCTTTATTGAAATCACGATTGCTGTGATTGTAATTTTTTCGATCATAAATTTTAGTGGAAACATCGGAAAATATCTGTTTTTTAGAAATGTAAATTTTTTCATAAATTTTTAGTTTTTCTTTAAAATCAGAATTATTTTTGGTACCATATAACAAAATTTTGTTACTTGAGTTATCAGGTATACCATTTATTATGTATTCAATTAAGGATGCTTCATCTATTGTACCTCGAGAAGCAATTTCACGCATGCATACAAAATATTCAAAAAGAGATTCACCTTTTCGTAAAGTACGTTCTTGAAGCATAGTGGGAATTTGTTTACTGTTAACTTTCGATTTAAATTCTAACAATAGAGTTTCTTTTAAAATTTTCCATGTAAACAAACCATATATACTCTGAATAAGAGTTTTTACAGTACCAGTTAAAGATTTTTTAGCGAAAAGTATCTTTTGTTGATTACTTGTAATATTAAATGCACAAAAGTTATCTTCTAAATCTTGTATATAATGTTCGACTAAATAATTGTCTGTACCATTAAAGGAGCGTAAAGTGTCACTTAGATCATTCATAGAAAAAGATCCGCCAAAACTAGTGTTGTGTGAGAGGAAGTTAGTACTTTGCACCTGACGTGGGGGAGAAAAAGGATTAGCAGACTGCCTTTGTGAGTCATCTTCGGCTCCGAATCGAGAAAAAGTATTGTCTATGACTGTTGTCTGGGCGTTTTGAAAACCACTGACACTGCGATTCTGTGAAGAGGAATTCTTAATTAAATTCACTGGATTTCTAAGTGTATTATTAAAAGTTTCTACTAATTCTGTTTCACTTTCGGAATCGGATTCAACATTTCGAAACAAATCGAAATTACTTAAATGTTTAACATCAAATCACAATTATCTTTAGCATTAGATGTAAATTCAATATGAATATTACACATAGAAATAATTACACATAGAAATAAAATCATTATCACTGAATAAAGTTATGGCTTTTGTTTTGGCTTCTTCAATAGAATAATCAGAATCAAAACCAGTAAAATTTCGTAAATTATGTCTATTTCTTCGCCCTTCATCTGTACCAAATATTAATTTATGTAAATTTGTAATACTCTTAGTGCTACTGTTTGATATTGAGATAGCAATTTTCTTAAAAACCATTTAAGGAAGTCATATTTCTTATAGTGAATAAATAAGTTTAAAGCTGACTCACCGTTTTGAAGGAGTCAATCATCGGCATTTGTAGTCTTGGTTGCTGAGGAAGGCCTTAGATTTGCAAGTCTGTCTAGGGGAAAGAAATTCTCGTGATCGGCCAAGCTCTCATGTAATGAGGGAGTATAGAGATTAAGTAGAAACAGAAACATTTAATATTTAACTTACTGAATTTAATTAATTGTGACAAGTAGAAAATTTAATTACAAATTTAGGTTAAATGTGAGATTAACAAAAATTGAAGAAATAACAATTGGACATCTTAAATAATCATCTTTATCAACGTGTTCGTCTTTTTTCTCCAACGTCCTCTCTGCTCCAAACGGCGAGGTACCGCTTGGCCAAAGGTTAGCGCTGCTACGTCATCTTCCATCCGACTTCGTATTGGTGGAAGAGTTATGAGAAAACACCGGCGCTGGATATAGCTCTCCTCTACACCATTTCCGGTCACGTATATGTTTCAATTTAGAAAATTAAATTAAAAATGCACATATATATATGAAAGCTAAAATAAATTAAATTTAAAACTAACTAATAACTAATTTGAAATGTTTCAAAATGTATGCAAAATTATTAAATTTATACTTCTTTAAAATGTGTCAGTTGAATTTTATGAAAATTATAATTGATGTTATATAATAGTTTTCATAAAATTGGAATGAATAGAAATGTTTATCACATTTTAAATAATAATAACATTAACGAAAAAAATTATAACACAGTAATAATCGTAAGTTAATATTCGTATTTTTATAATTATATCTTTTGCACTTTAAAACTGATTTTTGAAAAAACCAATCATATTTTAACACCTTACTTTGCAAACTACTGACTCGATATATTTAATTATTATGTATTTCTCAGGTAGAATATAAATAATAAAAACGATGTGCTGTGTTAAAATAGTTGATTGCGATGTGTTTTTGCTGGTTATACATGCCAACTGAGGCTACTTAACATAACCAAGCACCACGTAATTTGGTTAAATGTTAAAATTTATTCTTGAGTTGACAGATTAAACCCCCACTTAAGTCTCATAAACAGTGCTGTATTGAGACATATAGAGTTTATTCAAGTGCATAAGGTAGTAGTATTTATATTTGTGAAGCAACACTTACAAAAAAGAGAGTAAAAGTTTCTCCCCCTTACAAAAATGTGTACAATGAAATAACAGATGAAATTTTAATAATGCCTATTGTTTACTTCATAGAAAATCTCAGCCTAAGAAAATCAAAGGCAATTCGCTATAATAAAAGACGTATTTCAAGTTATTTTTAAATATATATATATATATATATATATATATATATATATATTTAAGAAACAATTTATATTTCACAGTTACTGTTCTCAGATACTCTTCATTTGATGGAAATTTAAGATTAAGTTAGTAATATTGTGAATTTGATTGTTGATTTTTTACAATACGTTTTCTTATTTCCAAATAAAATTTGAAACTGAGAAACTACAGAAAAAGGATAAATTTAATATTTGAGTTTGAGAAAGATTAATTTAGAAAATGCTCCAGTTTTATTTACTGTGCTTGAAGGTATAATATATATATATATATATATATATATATATATATATATATATATATATATATATATATATATATATATAATATATATATATATATTATATATAATAATATATATATATATATATATATATATATATATATATATATATATATATATATATATATATATATATATATATATATATATATATATATATATATATATATATATATACTCGTGTGCAAAAGCAAAAATTAAGGACGAAAAAGTTTTTCTAGTGCAGCATCGCTCATCAGTGTTCCAAATCGATAAACATCGTACCAGAACATCCTCCAGATGTAAGAAGCAGAATGACAGAGACGGCCGAAACATCCATGTGACAGCTCTCAAACAAGAAACATCCAGCATTTAGTAGGGGATATGATCTCCCCTGACTGCTGTGCAGGATTGACATCGTCTGTCCGTACTGAATATGAGATTGTCAAAATGTTGTTAAGATACTGCTGGCCATTCTTCTTGTAGCGCCCATCTCATGTATATCGGAATCGTTACTGGTGATTGGTAACGTGCCGCCAAGCGTCTCCCTAGAAAGTCCCACACATGTTTGATTGGATTTAGATCCGGAACCTTGCTGGCCAATCCATACGTTCAATATCCTCACTTTTCAACAGTTCTACGACAGCCTCTGTACGATTAGATAGATCATTGTTGTCTATGAAGAGGAACTGGGGACCCATAGCACCTCTAAGAAAACACACATAAAGAAGGAGAATATCATTACAATAACGGGACCCGGTGACTGAACCTTCTTGGACGACATGAAGGTCAGTACGGGTACCAAGCATGATGCCTTCCTAAATGAGAACACCACGATTTCGATACCAGTCCCTTTCGACGATGTTGGAGGGGTTATTCCGTGTTCCCCGTTCTCTCCAGATGTGTATGCGTCCACAATCGGTAGTGAGACTAAATCTGCTCTTGTCCGTAAAGAGTACTCGATCCCATTGCTGATCCGTCCAGTTCTCGTGTTCCTGGCACCACACACAGCGCCTTCTCCGGGGAGTGAACGTTAATGGTACACAGCATACAGGTCGTCGTGCGAAAGGCCACTATTGTGCAGCCTCCTGGTGACTGTAAACCGTGATATCGGTCGTCCAGTCATCTGTTGGAGGTGTCTCATGATTTTTCCAGTTTTCTGCCGCCTGTTCCTTCTTGCCTGTAGAACCATATACTGGTCGTCGACAGGGGTGGTTGCTCGTGGACGACCACTGCTGAACCTTCGAACAGCTGTTCCTGTAGTTTGAAATGCTCTCCAGATTCGTGAAACGATGCTGCGAGTGATTCCAAACTCCGCAGCTACACTTGTCACACTTCGACCTTCCTCAATCTTCCCAATGATTCGACCTCGCGTAAGGTATTCTATATGTCGTCTACGAGGTTGCCTGTTCATTATTTCACACTGATTAAGCAGCTCTACTTCGTTTTAACTGATATACGACGTGCAATAGCTTTCACAAACGCTGAGCGTACACCACTAGCCTGCTTTATACCCCTCCGACGTTATGTTGCTTAAATTGAGTATGCCCTTGTGAACCTCATTGCAGTCGATCTTCTGATTGGTTTTTCGGTCCGATCTACCTGATATTTTCGCAGTTATGATAATTTTTCCATTTTGTCCTTAATTTTTGTACACCAGTGTATATATATATATATATATATATATATATATATATATATATATATATATATATATATATATATATATATATATATATATATATATATATATATATATAATGTTTCTATACATACATTATAGTAAATGCAAATATTATAGATACATTTAATGAGAAAACTTATTATAATGTTATTATATAATTATTATAATTATAATTTTTTATTTTAAAGGATTTAATATTAAAATATTGATACCTAGAATATATTAAGAAATTATATTGCAAAGAAATCTTTTACAATATTTCAATAAACAACTTTATGCTTTTAAGTATTCCGTAACTCCTTGATTAAAATTCGCAAAAGATATCAAACTGCTCTCACAAAAGATTTTGATTTTGACTTGGAAAGAATAGCAGCTTATAAAGATTGCAGGTTATCTTTTGCAAAAAACGGTGATCAAACTACAGAAATGTGATGCTGATATTTAATCACCAGAAGCAGGATTGAAAGATGAACTCACCTTGTTGGACAAATAGACGTGATGACAGGTATATTATGTGCAAGGCAATGATTGATCACTTAGACGCATCACGAATCGCAGCACAACATATTCACATCGTTCAGTGTTAAATCATGCCTTTTGAAGTCATTTGCCGCTATGTAGAATGCCTATATGGCATTCATTGTTTCATTTAAAATTGTCTCAAAATATAATTATTTGTGGCACCAATGGTGCTATTAACAACGGACATGGACAATACAGTGAAATGACCTCATTTTAACTGATGATCCCCGCTTCTACCAGCAATACCATTTGATCGCTTTAAGTACAAAGATACCATTTCAAGAGGCTGCTGAAATGTTGCGTTTGCTTTGTAACACTGATCCAGGACCCGGTATCATGGCTTAGAGGGACATACTATTATACACTTATATCAGTTTATTACGCATTGAGCATTTAATATTGCACTTCTGAGGTGTTGGAGTCCATGGTCTACACATTACTGTAGTTTTTTCAAACACCCAGATTCCAACACGATAAAATACACACTTGACGTGACACAGCATGTTCAAGAATTTTTTAGAAAAATAAATTACACCAAAGAAAGAAAAATCAGAAAAACGCTCAAAGAAAGGATATGTGAGGGAATAGTAATTAAAAAATATTCTTTTGAAAACTCCCATATTTTCACAAATTAATGCTGAAAATATAAGAAAAGGGATTATAGATAGGAATCCAGATATGAAATTGCAATTAAACTTTCTTAAAGCGTTGATTAAGAAGATTTCATTGATGTCCGTGTTGACGGAGAAACGGGATCATCAGCTAGTGAAGTCTTTGCAAGCTTTGAAACTGCTTAGAAAGTAATAGATCATCAGCTCAAAAGAGAACACATACAAAATCTCTGATAAGTGCATACGTCAAGTGGATGCGCGACTTGACTACCCAAAAATAAATGAAGGAAATGAAACAAATTACTCTGACCTAGAAGCTCAGCAATGAATTATTTTCACTGACAGCACTTTACATACAAAGTATATTAATGAACAGCAGTTGTTCGTAATTTAACTAAAAGTTGCATTTTTAACTAATCGATAAAAATTATTTTTCTTTTCGAAAATCTGTTTTTTCTTCAATTATAAACTTACAATAATTAGTTCAAATGAACCTTTTTTCAATTTATTTATATATATATATATATATATATATATATATATATATATATATATATATATATATATATATATATATATATATATATATATATATATATATATATTGCAAAATTTCATTAAATACCAGCTTTTTCTAATCAATCGTAAACAATTAATGATAAATATATAAGTATATATTAATACTTTCTAAATGATGCAAATACGCAAAACCTGCGGTAAAGAGCTTAGTTTTGAAATTTTGATGTTAAATTCATTAAATTTAAATAACTGTTATTTGTATTTAAGCAAATATTAAAAGATTTTAAGTAGAATCTTTAGTTCAATATGTTCTTGTTAACAAATATATAACAAACTCATATTTCAATAATATTCACTTCAAACAAATACTAGCTTCATTTTTTTCAAAATAGTAATACAGGATATAAAAATTAAAGAATTATCTTTACAAAAACACTCATCTTAAAATTGCTTTCTCTTTACCACATAACAACTACTGAAACATTGTTTTTTAATTTTGAAATTTGACTATAATGTAAGCTTAACTGCGAAAATATATAAGCAATGCAGTCTTCATTAATTAATCAGGCAGAATTCATGACATTAATCAAACAGCATTCGTGACTAACAATACAACCTACACTTTTGTATTTTCAAAATTATATTTCCCTAACAAGTATAATCTATCTTGTACTCAAACACAATTACTATTTTTTTAACTAATATTAAAAGGAAGGTTCTTTAACAAAAAAAAATCTTTAAATATTACATTTTTATGTCTTACGTCTTTGTGTCTTCGAAGGTGACAGTCCTTTCAACCCAACCCATGGAGCATTTTGTGGAAATGAAACTTTTTCAGACTTGGTGTCTTTCAGAAATGCTCTGCCCATTGTTTTCCGTTCTAACTTCATGAGAAGTGGGAGAGGTTTCTTTTTACACTACAAAGCATCAGTTATCCAAAGTATGTTTTTTTATTATTTTTCTTTGCACTTCCATATCAATCTCATCCAATACCTTTTAAACAGAAAAATGTTATCAGAAGTGTCAATCAATGTTTTCTTTAAAAGAAATGTTTAACTTTCGTGAAGAAAACGCAAAACTGTCATTCTTTGGATAAGAAATAGAGTAAAATAATGGCTTTTTTATAAATTTTATTCTTTTACAACAATAACAAACTGTTGTTATTGTTGTTGCATGCCCCCAAAGGCTAGCAGCGCTAGACCAAGTCCATGACGTTGTACACTCTACAATAATCCAAGACCAGAAGAGGGTTGTCAACCAAGTCCTGCCAGGAGAGCCCTAGGCACTCAAGGATATGTTCAGGCGAAGCCTGTTTGGTAGAGCAGTTAGTACAGGTTTCAAAGGTTCGGGAACCCTCCGAAAATTTTAGGGTTCTAAGATGTCCACTTCGAAATCGGGTGAGAATAGTTTGTTCCTGACGACTTAAATCGTTAATCAGGGAGCTTCCGGGACGGGAACTTTAGTACCAGTAATGTACCGGAGGGGCAATCCAAGTCATCCTGTTCATAATTTTTTCTCTGGAGTGAATCTCTGTGAAAGTGAGAGGAGCTAAATTAACGGAGGCCTCGGCAGCACCAGCTTTCGCCAGAGCATCCACCATTTCATTTCCCTCAATATCGACGTGGGAAGGAATCCACTGCAGATGAATCTGAGGAGATATGGAAAGCCGTTTTAATTTGTTAACTATTGTCACTCCAACATTGTCTCTAACACTTTGCCAATTGCACAGGTGCTGAATTGCACTTCTGCTGTCAGACAGAATCCAAACCTCCTTTCCATAAGGAAGAGATGAAAAAGCCTCAAGGGCCTCATCAATGACTATCAGTTCACTGCGGAAAACCGAGCAGTGAACGGTATTTCTCCTCTGAAGCTTTAATTTATGGTCTTGAGATTTGATGAAAATACCACTGCCGACCGGAAAAAGTCACCTTTACTGCCATCTGTGTAGACTTGAACAGCATCAAGTGGAATCTCTCCAATTTTCTCAAGGGCCAATTGCCTCAAATAGAAGGTCTGTATGTTTATTCACGTGTACTGGTAATTCGAAATGAAAGAAGACACCGTCTAAGTCGTCCACCGGGCTAAAACATTGTGATATGTGATGTGGTTCCACTGCGTCATCGACAAGATTAAAGAAAGCCACTTGGCTGAAGGGATTGTTTCGCTTAAGCTTCTGATTGTTACACCAGTTTTTAAAGTAGTTAGAGGTGCGATTTTGTGAGTCTAGAGCGCTAAGTTTGTTGTAGTATTTTATTAGGCAAGCACGTCTCTTAAGACTTAAGGGCTGTAGTCTGCTTCAAAAAGAACAATTTCCCTGGGACATGAGTTCAAGGCTATAACTTGAACTCCTTCAGTATCAGCCAAATCAAGTACTTGGTCAAGCTTAATCCTCGTTGCACTTGTTGAAATTCCATTCACATTAAACTGCAAGATCTTCAGAGATTTTGGAGACCGTAAGTTACTTCTCGAACCTGGCCCTCTGCCTAAACCAGGAACGCGGGCCTTTTTTGACTGCGCGACGACCGATGCAGTATCAGAACTATAAGGTGTACTATTCATGGATGGGAAAGAATTGTAGCCTCTGTTAGTTGCTTGACCAGATCACCTAAAAATAGGTAGAAGACCGACTTAGCTATTTTGCCCCTGGCGTTAGCTGAGCATATTGGAGTGGCCTTCACGCCTTGGGAGATCCTGCCAGGAGAATACAATCCCGAGGTACTTCGCCCACTCCACCCAGGAACACCCCCTCGCCGGCAACTAGAGCTCTAGGCTGCTAGCGCACACTATGAGGAGCCTGTGGTACTTGAGGGGGATAAACTGTCAAACTGTACTCTGATATCAAACTGTTCATTTTATAGTCAAGAAATTTCAGTTTCATCATGATGAAACATTTAAAAAGTCACATTATTTAAAGTTTAAAATGACCATAAATTTTAATAAAAATTACTTTAAATACTACTACCATGAAATCCATAAAATTCTTTATTTTCTGTCTTATTATCTAACAACATAACAGAATTTTCTTTTATTTTTCTTGGTGATGAATCATAATTTTTAATAGAGTTCACGTCTGCTCTAATACTCGATTGCAAATGTAATTCAAAGTTAAGTAACTGAACTTCGGTGTGACATTTTTGATATGGCATTTGTTAAGAAAATAATTTATGTAAATATATTCTTAAAACGGATGTTTATGTAGTGCTCATTGATGTGAATTTTAATTTTATGATTAGTATGAATTGTAATTATATATATATATATATGGTGAATTTATTAAGGAATTATTAATAAATTCCTTAATAAAGACTTTTAACTTTTAAGTCATTGCAGTTTCAGACCGCACACAGCAGATCTTGTGCTGCTCACACTGGAAGGTGAAACAGAGTTGAATGTAGAGTGGTTAGTAAACAGTTTTTACTTAAGTCAAATACAAATACAGAGAGTCAAATACAGAGTATTTAAGACAAAATAGAGTAATCCTTTGTTGTTGTGTGTATTGTTGAACCCTGATGATTCACTGTACCCAACACTGAGTTTGGCTTAACCACTTAAATATAAGCATCTAGCTTTCCGAAATTTAGCAGCACAGGCTAATCATAAGTCCCCCAATGCTTACCTGCCACCTTCAAGCTATATAATTTCTTTTGCAGAAAATTACGACCATTATGTATTTAACATGCCCAGAGGCTTTTAGTGAACACGACGAAATACCTACCATGAACCGGGTTTAAAACCCACTCCCTTCCTACTGTGTGGTCTCCTATAAATATTTGTGCAAGAACAAAACCTTCTTTTACCGTCAGTATTTAGAAAAGTATATATGTTAACGTAGAACATTTTTCCTCAAAAATAATTTGCACGAGAAAATTGTGCAGCAATTTTAATTATTCGAGTGAAACACATGCGGTATTAAAAACGTTGTCTAATTTCCACAGACTGTTTTAGTAGCTTTTATGTAGTCAAACGTCATTGACCTGAAACATATTTTCATGTTGTTTGTACTGTGTCAAAGAATATATGATGAAAGACATAGGTGCATGATTCATTTTACACAAATGTATGGCTGTCACACAATGTTTTTATTTTGTTTTCATTTGCCTTTTTTTTAATATTGAAGAAATAAAGCATAAAAGTAAGAAAATTAACTAAAATTTATTTAATAAATTTTAAAATATGCTAGACATCTTTTTAGGAGGACACATATTCATAAAGAGCTTCAAGAAAGCTTTCGTAGGGATAATTTTGTTCCAATAATGTAGTACCATTTAAATGAAAATTGATGCTTTCATAAGCAAATGATAATTTATTTAAAACTATCAGTAATTCAATGCATATTATCTTATTTTATGGCATTTTAAGGCATAATAACGATTACAAAGTTATATTTCATGTTAACAATTCGGAATTAGAATAAAAGTTATAAGAATTAGAATGTAACATACTGAGAATAAAATGTATAAAATATACGTTCATCACCTTTTTCTACAGTAATAATTGATATAGACTTCCCGACACTGAAAATGGAACATTAAGAAAGAGTTAACAGAAAGTGACAAAACGCAGCAAACAGAGAGAGACAGCAACGAACAAT
>JAJQOW010001773.1:0-34355 GCA_037975125.1 Latrodectus hesperus | reverse complement strand
TTTTTTTGTTTTTGTGTTTTCGTGTTTTTTGTTTTCTGTTTTTGTGGTTTTTGTTTGATTTTGTGTTTTTTTTGTGTTTTTTTGTATTTTTTTGTGTTTTTTTGTGTTTGTGTTTTTTTTGTTTTTTGTGTTTTTGTTTTTTTGTGTTTGTGTTTTTTTTGTTTTTTGTGTTTTTGTTTTTTTGTGTTGTGTTTTTTTTGTTTTTTGTGTTGTGTTGTTGTGTTTTTGTGTTGTGTTTTTTGTGTTTTTGTGTTTTTTTTGTGTTTTTGTGTTTTTTTTGTGTGTTTTTGTGTTGTGTTTTTTTTGTGTTTTTGTGTTGTGTTTTTTTGTGTTTTTGTTGTTGTGTTTTTTTGTGTTGTTTTTTTGTGTTGTGTTTTTTTGTGTTCTGTTTTTTTTGTGTTTTTGTGTTGTGTTTTTTTGTTTTTTGTGTTTTGTTCTTTTGTTTTCTGTTTTTGTGTTTTCTGTTTTTTGTGGTTTTTGTGTTTTTTTTTTGTGTTTTTTTTTGTGTTTTTGTATTTTTTGTGTTTTTTTGTTTTTTGTTTTTGTGTTTTTGTGTTTGTTTGTTTTGTGTTTTTGTGTTTTCTTTTGTGTTTTTTGTGTGTTTTTGTGTTTTTGTTTGTGTTTTTTGTTTTTTTGTGTTTGTTTTTTTTGTTTTTTGTGTTTTTTTGTTTTTTGTGTTTTTGTGTGTTTTTTGTGTTGTGTTTTTGTGTTTTTTGTGTTGTGTTTTTTTTGTGTTTTTGTGTTGTGTTTTTTTTGTGTTTTTGTGTTGTGTTTTTTGTGTTGTGTTTTTTTGTGTTTTTGTGTTGTGTTTTTGTGTTGTGTTTATTTTGTGTTTTTGTGTTGTGTTTTTTTTTGTGTTTTTTGTGTTGTGTTTTTTTTGTTTTTGTGTTGTGTTTTTTTTTGTGTTTTTGTGTTGTGTTTTTTTGTGTTTTTGTGTTGTGTTTTTTTTGTTTTTGTGTTGTGTTTTTTTGTGTTTTTGTGTTGTGTTTTTTTTGTGTTTTTGTGTTGTGTTTTTTTTGTGTTTTTTGTGTTGTGTTTTTTGTGTTTTTGTGTTTTTTGTTTTTTGTTTTCTGTTTTTGTGGTTTTTGTGTTGTTTTTGTGTTCTTTTGTTTTCTGTTTTTGTGTTTTCTGTTTTTGTGGTTTTTGTTTGTTTTGTGTTTTTTTGTCGTTTTTGTGTTTTTTTTGTGTTTTTGTGTTTTTTTGTGTTTGTTTTTTTTGTGTTTTTGTGTTTTTGTGTTTGTTTTTTGTTTTTGTTTTTTTGTGTTTTTTGTTGTTTTTTGTGTTTTTTGTTTTTTGTGTTTTTGTTGTTGTGTTTTTGTGTTTTTGTGTTTTTGTGTTGTGGTGTTTTTTTGTGTTTTTGTGTTGTTTTTTTTGTGTTTTTGTGTTGTTTTTTTTTGTGTTTTTGTGTTGTGTTTTTTTTGTTTTTTGTGTTTGTTTTTGTGTTGTGTTGTTTTGTGTTTTTGTGTTTTTGTGTTGTGTTGTGTTTTTGTGTTGTGTTTTTTTTTGTGTTTTTGTGTTGTTTTTTTGTGTTTTTGTGTTGTGTTTATTTTGTGTTTTTGTGTTGTGTTTATTTTGTGTTTTTGTGTTGTGTTTTTTGTGTTTTTGTGTTGTGTTTATTTGTGTTTTTGTGTTGTTTTTTTTGTGTTTTTGTGTTGTGTTTTTTTGTTTTTTGTGTTGTGTTTTTTGTTTTTTGTGTTGTGTTTTTTGTGTTGTGTTTTTTTTGTTTTTTGTGTTGTTTTTTTGTGTTGTGTTTTTTTTTTGTTTTTTGTGTTGTGTTTTTTTTGTTGTTTTTTGTGTTGTGTTTTTTGTTGTTTTTTTTGTGTTGTTTTTTTGTTGTTTTTTTTTGTTGTTTTTTTTGTGTTTTTGTGTTGTGTTTTTTTTGTGTTGTGTTTTTTTTTTGTGTTGTGTTTTTGTGTTGTGTTTTTTTTGTGTTTTTGTGTTGTGTTTTTTTTGTGTTTTTGTGTTTTGTGTTTTTTTTGTGTTTTTGTGTTGTGTTTTTTTGTGTTGTGTTTTTTTGTGTTGTGTTTTTTTTGTGTTTTTGTGTTGTTTTTTTTTTGTTTTTTGTGTTTTTGTGTTTTTGTGTTGTGTTTTTTGTGTTTTTTTGTGTTTTTTGTGTTTTTGTGTTTGTGTTTTTTGTGTTTTTGTGTTTGTGTTTTGTGTTGTGTTTTTTTGTGTTTTTGTGTTGTGTTTTTGTGTTTTTGTGTTTTTGTGTTTTTGTGTTTTTGTGTTTTTTGTGTTTTTTGTGTTTTTGTGTGTTTTTTTTGTTTTTTGTGTTTTTTTTTGTTTTTTGTGTTTTTTGTTTTTTTGTGTTTGTAGTGTTTTTTTGTGTTTTTGTGTTGTGTTTTTTTTGTGTTTTTGTGTTGTGTTTTTGTGTTGTGTTGTTTTGTTTTTGTGTTGTGTTGTTTTGTTTTTGTGTTGTGTTGTTTTTTGTGTTTTTGTGTTGTGTTTTTTTTTTGTGTTTTTGTGTTGTGTTTTTTTTTGTGTTTTTGTGTTGTTTTTTTGTGTTTTTGTGTTGTTTTTTTTGTGTTTTTGTGTTGTGTTTCTTTGTGTTTTTGTGTTGTGTTTACTTTGTGTTTTTGTGTTGTGTTTACTTTGTGTTTTTGTGTTGTGTTTATTTTGTGTTTTTGTGTTGTGTTGTGTTTTTTGTGTTTTTGTGTTTTTTTTTGTTTTTTGTGTTGTGTTTTTTTGTTTTTTGTGTTGTGTTTTTTTTGTTTTTTGTGTTGTGTTTTTTTTGTTTTTTGTGTTGTGTTTTTTTTGTTTTTTGTGTTGTGTTTTTTGTGTTGTTTTTGTGTTGTTTTTGTTTTTTGTGTTGTGTTTTTTGTGTTGTGTTTTTTTTGTGTTGTTTTTTTGTGTTGTTTTTTTTGTGTTGTGTTTTTTTTGTTGTTTTTTGTGTTGTGTTGTGTTTTTTGTGTTGTGTTTTTGTGTTGTTTTTGTGTTGTGTTGTTTTTGTGTTGTGTTGTTTTTGTGTTGTGTTGTTTTTGTGTTTTTGTGTTTTTGTGTTGTGTTTTTTTGTGTTTTTGTGTTGTGTTTTTTTTGTGTTTTTGTGTTGTGTTTTTTGTGTTTTTGTGTTGTGTTTTTTTGTGTTTTTGTGTTGTGTTTTTTTTTTTTGTGTTGTGTTTTTTGTGTTGTGTTTTTTTTTGTTTTTTGTGTTTGTGTTTTTTTTGTTTTTTGTGTTGTGTTTTTTTTGTGTTTTTGTGTTGTGTTTTTTGTTTTTTTGTGTTTTTGTGTTGTGTTTTTTTGTGTTTTTGTGTTGTGTTTTTTTTGTGTTTTTGTGTTCTGTTTTTTTGTGTTTTTGTGTTGTGTTTTTGTGTTGTGTTTTTTGTGTTTTTGTGTTGTGTTTTTTTGTTTTTTGTGTTGTGTTTTTGTGTTTTTTTTGTTTTTTGTGTTGTGTTTTTTTTGTTTTTTGTGTTGTTTTTTTTTTGTTTTTGTGTTGTGTTTTTTTGTTTTTTGTGTTGTGTTTTGTTGTGTTTTTTGTGTTGTGTTTTTGTGTTGTGTTTTTTTTGTTTTTTTGTTGTTTGTTTTTTTTGTTTTTTGTGTTGTGTTTTTTTGTTTTTGTGTTTTTTTTGTTTTTGTGTTTTCGTGTTTTTTGTTTTCTGTTTTTGTGGTTTTTGTTTGATTTTGTGTTTTTTTTTGTGTTTTTTTGTATTTTTTTTGTGTTTTTTTGTGTTTGTGTTTTTTTTGTTTTTTGTGTTTTTGTTTTTTTGTGTTTGTGTTTTTTGTTTTTTGTGTTTTTGTTTTTTTGTGTTGTGTTTTTTTTGTTTTTTGTGTTGTGTTGTTGTGTTTTTGTGTTGTGTTTTGTGTTGTGTTTTTTTAGTGTTTTTGTGGTTTTTTTTTGTGTTTTTGTGTTGTGTTTTTTTTTGTGTTTTTGTGTTGTGTTTTTTTTGTGTTTTTGTTGTATGTTTTTTTTGTGTTGTTTTTTTGTGTTGTGTTTTTTTGTGTTCTGTTTTTTTTGTGTTTTTGTGTTGTGTTTTTTTGTTTTTTGTTTTTGTTCTTTTGTTTTCTGTTTTTGTGTTTTCTGTTTTTGTGGTTTTTGTGTTTTCTTTTGTGTTTTTTTTTGTGTTTTTTTGTATTTTTTTTGTGTTCTTTTGTTTTCTGTTTTTGTGTTTTTTGTTTTTGTGTTTTTTGTGTTTTCTTTTGTGTTTTTTTTGTCGTTTTTGTATTTTTTTGTGTTTTTTGTATTTTTTTGTGTTTGTTTTTTTTGTTTTTTGTGTTTTTTTTGTTTTTTGTGTTTTTGGTTTTTTTTGTGTTGTGTTTTTTTTGTTTTTTGTGTTGTGGTGTTTTTTTTGTGTTTTTGTGTTGTGTTTTTTTTGTGTTTTTGTGTTGTGTTTTTTTGTGTTGTGTTTTTTTGTGTTTTTTGTGTTTTTTTTGTGTTGTGTTTATTTTGTGTTTTTGTGTTGTGTTTATTTTGTGTTTTTGTGTTGTGTTTTTTTTGTTTTTGTGTTGTGTTTTTTTGTTTTTGTGTTGTGTTTTTTTGTTTTTGTGTTGTGTTTTTTTGTTTTTGTGTTGTGTTTTTTTTGTGTTTTTGTGTTCTGTTTTTTTTGTGTTTTTGTGTTGTGTTTTTTTTTGTTTTTTGTGTTGTGTTTTTTTGTTTTTTGTGTTTTTTGTTTTTGTTTTCTGTTTTTGTGGTTTTTGTGTTTTTTTGTGTTCTTTTGTTTTCTGTTTTTGTGTTTTCTGTTTTTGTGGTTTTTGTTTGTTTGTGTTTTTTTTGTCGTTTTTGTGTTTTTTTTGTCGTTTTTGTATTTTTGTGTTTGTTTTTTTGTGTTTGTTTTTTTTGTGTTTGTTTTTTGTGTTTTTTGTGTTTTTGTGTTTTTTTTTTGTGTTTTTGTGTTTTTTTTGTTTTTTGTGTTTTTTTTGTTTTTTGTGTTTTTTTTGTTTTTTGTGTTGTGGTGTTTTTTGTTTTTTTGTGTTGTCTTTTTTTTGTGTTTTTGTGTTGTGTTTTTTTGTTTTTTTGTTTTTGTTTTTGTGTTGTGTTGTTTTGGTTTTTGTGTTTTTGTGTTGTGTTTTTTTTTTGTGTTGTGTTGTTTTTTTTGTTTTTTTGTGTTGTGTTGTTTTTTTTGTGTTTTTGTGTTGTGTTTACTTTGTGTTTTTGTGTTGTGTTTACTTTGTGTTTTTGTGTTGTGTTTATTTTGTGTTTTTGTGTTGTGTTTATTTTGTGTTTTTGTGTTGTGTTTTTTTTGTTTTTTGTGTTGTGTTTTTTTTTGTTTTTTGTGTTGTGTTTTTTGTGTTTTTGTGTTGTGTTTTTTGTGTTGTGTTTTTTTTGTTTTTTTTGTGTTGTGTTTTTTTTGTGTTGTGTTTTTTTGTTGTTTTTTTTGTGTTGTGTTTTTTTTGTTTTTTTTTGTGTTGTGTTTTTTTGTGTTTTTTTTTTGTTGTTTTTTTTGTGTTTTTGTGTTGTGTTTTTTTGTGTTTTTGTGTTGTGTTTTTTGTGTTTTTGTGTTGTGTTTTTTTGTGTTTTTGTGTTGTGTTTTTTTTGTGTTTTGTGTTTTTTGTGTTGTGTTTTTTTTGTGTTTTTGTGTTGTTTTTTTTGTGTTTTTTTGTGTTTTTTTGTGTTTTTGTGTTGTGTTTTTTGTGTTTTTGTGTTTTTTGTGTTTTTGTGTTGTGTTGTTTTTGTGTTTTTGTGTTGTGTTTTTGTGTTGTGTTTTTTTTGTGTTTTTGTGTTGTGTTTTTTGTGTTTTTGTGTTTTTTTTGTTTTTTGTGTTTTTTTTGTTTTGTTTTTTGTGTTTTTTTTTGTTTTTGTGTGTTTTTTTGTTTTTGTGTTTTGTGTTTTTTTGTTTTTTGTGTTTTTTTGTGTTTTTTGTGTTGTGTGTTTTTTTGTGTTTTTGTGTTGTCGTTTTTTTGTGTTTTTGTGTTGTGTTTTTGTGTTGTGTTGTTTTGTGTTTTTGTGTTGTGTTGTTTTGTTTTTGTGTTGTGTTGTTTTTTTTGTGTTTTTGTGTTGTGTTGTTTTTTTTGTTTTTTTGTGTTGTGTTGTTTTTTTGTGTTTTTGTGTTGTGTTTTTTGTGTTTTTGTGTTGTTTTTTTGTGTTTTTGTGTTGTGTTTACTTTGTGTTTTTGTGTTGTGTTTACTTTGTGTTTTTGTGTTGTGTTTATTTTGTGTTTTTGTGTTGTGTTTATTTTGTGTTTTTGTGTTGTGTTGTGTTTATTTTGTGTTTTTGTGTTTTTTTGTTTTTTGTGTTGTGTTTTTTTTGTGTTTTTGTGTTGTGTTTTTTGTGTTTTTGTGTTGTGTTTTTTTGTGTTTTTGTGTTGTGTTTTTGTGTTTTTGTGTTGTGTTTTTGTGTTGTTTTTTGTGTTGTTTTTTTTGTTTTTTGTGTTGTGTTTTTTGTGTTGTGTTTTTTTTGTGTTGTTTTTTGTGTTGTTTTTTGTGTTTGTGTTTTTTTTGTTGTTTTTTTTGTGTTGTGTTGTGTTTTTTGTGTTGTGTTTTTTTTGTGTTTGTGTTTTTTGTGTTGTTTTTTTTTGTGTTGTGTTGTTTTTGTGTTGTGTTGTTTTTGTGTTGTGTTTTTTGTGTTGTGTTGTTTTTGTGTTGTGTTTTTTTTGTGTTTTTGTGTTGTGTTTTTTTTGTTTTTTTGTGTTTTTGTGTTGTGTTTTTTTGTGTTTTTGTGTTGTGTTTTTTTGTGTTTTTGTGTTGTGTTTTTTTTGTGTTTTTGTGTTGTGTTTTTTTGTGTTGTGTTGTTTTTTGTTGTATGTTTTTTTGTGTTTGTGTTTTTTTTGTTGTATGTTTTTTTGTGTTGTTTTTTTTGTGTTTTTTTTGTGTTGTTTTTTGTTGTATGTTTTTTTGTGTTGTTTTTTTTGTGTTGTTTTTTGTGTTGTTTTTTTTGTGTGTTTTTTTGTGTTGTTTTTTTGTGTTGTTTTTTGTGTTGTTTTTTTGTGTTGTTTTTTTTGTGTTTTTTGTGTTGTGTTTTTTTGTTGTGTTTTTGTTGTATGTTTTTTTGTTGTATGTTTTTTGTTGTATGTTTTTTGTTGTATGTTTTTTGTTGTGTTTTTTTGTTGATGTTTTTTGTGTTGTTTTTTGTTGTATGTTTTTTTGTGTTGTTTTTTTGTGTTGTTTTTTTGTGTTGTTGTTTTGTGTTGTTTTGTGTTGTTTTGTGTTGTTTTGTGTTGTTTTGTGTTTTTGTGTTGTTTTGTGTTTTGTGTTGTTTTGTGTTTGTGTTGTTTTGTGTTGTTTTGTGTTGTTTTGTGTTGTTTTGTGTTGTTTTGTGTTGTTTTGTGTTTTTGTGTTGTTTTGTGTTTTTTGTGTTGTGTGTTGTTTTTTTGTTTTTTGTGTTGTGTTTTTTGTGTGTGATTTGTGTGTTTTTTTTGTTTTTTTGTTTTTTTTTTTTTTGTTGTATGTTTTTGTATGTTTTTTGTTTTTTTTTGTATTTTGTGTTTGTTTGTGCGGTGCGGAGCGGTGCGGTTTAATTGATTTTAATTGATGGATTTTAATTGTTTTTTGTGTGTGTTTTGATTGATTTTGATTGATTTTAATTACTTGAATCGATTTTAATTGATTGATTCGTTTTTACTTGATTCGATTTTAATTGATTGATTGAATTATCGATTTTGATATTTTGATCATTTTGATATTTTGATCATTTTGATATTTTGATCATTTTGATATTTTGATCATTTTGATATTTTGATCATTTTGATATTTTGATCATTTTGATAATTGATAATTTTGATAATTGATAATTTTGATAATTGATAATTTTGATAATTGATAATTTTGATAATTGATAATTTTGATAATTTTGATAATTGATAATTTTGATAATTTTGATAATTGTTAATTTTGATAATTGATTATTGATAATTGATAATTTTGATAATTGATAATTTTGATAATTGATAATTTTGATAATTTTAATAATTTTGATAATTTTGATTATTTGATAATTTTGATAATTTTGAATATTTTGAAATTTGACTTTTCAAATTTTTACTGTTTTTAATAATTGATAATTGATTGAAATATTAAAAATTAAAAATTTAAAACCAAAAGTTTTTTAATAATTTTTTTAATAATTTTTTTCTTTCTTAATTTCAATTATTTTAATTAATTTTAATTATTTTTTAATTATTTTTTATTGTTATTTTTAATTTTTTGCATTTATTTTTTATTGTAAATGTGTGTAAATGTGTGTTCGTGATTCGTAACATGAATAAAAACAACAACACGCAATATTAATTAATTACAAAAATAATAAACACACAACAAACACATAAACAAAAATAATAAACAATCAAACTTAAAATATACAAATAATACAAAATTAAATAAATGAAATTAAATAAAATTAAATGAATAAATTTTTTTAATTATTTTTAATTTTGAAATTTTAATTATTGCGGTGAAAATTGAATTATTCCATGAAAAATGAAAATGAAAATTTTGTTTTGAAAATCTTTTGAAAATTCTCAAATATTTTCTCAATATAAAATCTAAATTTCCGTTTTTTTTTCAATAATAACTAACTAAAAATTAACTAATACTAACTAAAAATTAAATATTTAATTTTAAAATTTATAAAATTTTTAAAAAAAAATCTTTGAATTCATTTTGAACATTTAAAAAGAGATTGCAGATTTAAAAAGATTTTTTTAAATCTTTTTAAATCTGATTAAAGATCTTAAGATTAAAGATTTTTCAACTTAAGCGAACTTCATAATTTTAAATTATTCTCTTTCTTTAAAATTCACAATATTCTTTAACTTATTCAAAAATGTGAATCTTGTGAATTTTCTTCAAATTTAAATATTAAATAAAAATATTTAAATATTTAATAAAAATAAATATTGAGCAATAACGCAAATCCGGTTGCTGTTTTGTTAATCAGAAATTAGTTAGTTAATTAAGGTTAGTTTGTTAGTGTAGTGAGTGAATAGAACAGAATAGAGAGAATTTTCTAGAATTTTTCGGAAATGACTTTTAGGAATAGGAATAGAAAAAGTAAAAACAAAACAAAACAGCAATCGGATTTGCATTATTGCACACATTTTTAACTACAAATTTGTTAAAATTATATACAATTTTTATATCCAGAAATAAAGAAAATATTTTAAAATTATGATGCATTATTACGAATTATGATGTGTGATTATGATTATGATTTATGATGATTATGATTTAAGTGCATAAAAATTATTTTATATAAAATAAAATTATTTAATGCATTATTTTTATGTAAACGTAGTAGTAAACGTCTACAGATCTTTTAAAATTCTTATTAAATCTCTTATTAAATGCTCACATGAAATTCTTGTTAAGTTTTAAATTAATTTTAATTTATTTAAACATTTTTTTAATTAATTTTTTTAGCCAAATTTAATTAATAGTCTAATATATATAAATTTTATAAAATTAATCTGAAAAAAATCAGGCTGAAAAAAAAACGCAAATTTAGAAAATTTATTTTTATATTTATGGAATGGCATAAAGTTAAATAAAAATATTGAGACATTGAAAACATTGAACAACATTGAAAACTCTGAAAACATGTATTTTTAACTTCATTTTCATTATTCGTTTTTCAGTATCGAAAAATTCTTGAATAATTCTAAATTTTAATCAAATGAATTTTCACATTTAAATTATTAATTTTTATTACAGTTCAGTTTTTTTTAATGAAATTTCTATAAATTTAATAAATTTAAAGAAACTTCTAACAATTTTCAAACAAATCCAGAATTTTAAATAATAAATAAAAAATAATTTGTCATGAAAATGTGATTTGATCAAAAAAATTTTAGATTTAAAAATTACTGGAAGTACTTTTAAAAGCAAAATATTTCATTCCTAACATTAAACAAAATTGGGACAAAAAAACATAAACAAAATATCATAATGAACATAAGGATAAACAATACTTGAAAATTAAAAATTAAATAGAAGAAAATCCTAAAATTATTACAATTACAACATAAATACCTTATCGTTGAATTTGTATACCGAAACATTAAGTTAACATCTAGAACATGTTAATCTAGTGGTTTTATTTTCAAAAATATTTATCAGTGAGGACGTAGTTAACGGATCAGCACGGATCATTATATATTAATATCTACTAGAAAAACTATTTACACTGAAACCAAATAGAATAAAAACTAAATGAATACATACTAGTCTTCATTCAATTCATCAATCTCATTCAATTCATCAATCTCATCATTTTCACAGGATTGAGAAACATTCAGTCAAGATTTCCTTCTGCTGTCTCCACAATTAAACAATCTCAAGAAGTTCATCTAAAACAAATAGAAAATTTAAATTTTATATTAAATTCCTTTTTATAACAACAAATAATACACATTATTTCACATTAAAAATAAAGTGAGAAGAAAATCATAAAAATATTTACATACTTAATCAATTCATAATATCATAATCAATTCAGTATCAATTCAGAGAAATATTTTTGAACAATCCTTTACAGCAGTAAATTTAATTGTAATGTTTCAAATGAATTTTTGAGACAGAAAATCTCAGAAAAATGTAGATGAAACTGAACTATTATAATAGCTAATTATAATATATATGCAGTATAGAAACAGAATAAAAAAAATTCCTTTTAATTTTGACTCAGCACTGACAAGTGAAAAAAATTTTGTTTAAGTGTGCATTCATTCAGATTTTCTTATTTGAAAAAGACTAATGAGGAAAATATTAAAGGGATAAAGAAATACAGATGATACTCTTGTTCTTGTATTGTTTATGTTTTTGTATTATGTAAATGTTTTTGTATGTTTTGTAATGTTTTAAATAGAATGATTTCCATTGTACATTAAGTTTCGATTGAAAAAATTATATACATTTTAACTAAGAAATGTTGTTCCAATTGATTTATTATTATTACAAATATTGTATATATATTACAAATATTGAAATTATCTCCCACATGAAAATGTCTTTCATTAAAATTCAATTACAGATTAAAAGAATAAAAAGTCTAAAAATTGTTCACAATAGTATCATTATAAATATTTACAAAAATATTTTCATTTATCACCTCAGTCTTTGTCAACTTCAAGAAGAATGTGTGTTCTTAAGAAGGTTTTCTTTTCAAATTAATTTTCATTTTTTTGGTTTGTACTTCAAGATTGATTATTTTAGAGTTAATTTTACTTTCTACAGCATTTTCAGTTTTGAAACAAATTACTGCGGAAAATATCCATTCAACTGACATTGCCACAGAGGGTATGAATTTTTTGACGGCACATTTTACATGCAAGTAGTTTCCTTTAAATACACGCAATATGTATCAGAATATATCTCTTGGGAATATATGTCAGTTTAGTTCATTATCGACTTAGAGACATAGCGACTGGGGAAACTAGGGGGTTTCACGCCCCGGGGGGTGCAGCTTGCCGATGGGCACCAAATCATTTCAAAACTAAACAAAAATTTTAAGAAAATTTCAACCTTTGTTTTATCATAACAATTTTATTCGGAGAAATAAATTTTGTATTTTATAATTATTGAATGTCATATGTCCTGGGATAATTGGTAAACCTTTAAATGCTATTAATTGACATAATGAAAATAAATTGAGTAACTGGAAAAACTAACAAAAATTGTTTAAATTTTTTGGAAGAAATGGCAGGTGCAGGATCTTAATAATTTGCAACAGAGGTCCAAATGGAGAATTGAGAAAGAAAATGCAAAAATAGTGCTCCTCAAAGATAAAAATATACCTCCTCAAAAATGGTCATTATAGGTAGAATAGTGCTATCAACTCTATCTGGGCGATGACAAACGGATTAGAGTTGTTAAAGTAAAAACTTCTTCAGGAATTTTCAAAAATTTGTATTTTTACCTATTAATACAGGATGATTGGCTCTTCTGTAACAAGAGCCAATGACAGAGCGAGTACATATCATCGATATATCGATGCAAACGGATGAATTATGAGATTATGGTAGCTTCTAGGCTGGGTTTGAGAAGGGAAATGACAGTTGGTTTGACTGGGTAAGTTTTAATTGCAAAGCTGCTTTACTTGGGTTGAAAGATCTCTTTGGGTTGGATATGAATTTATATTGCGAAATAAAATACGCATGTACATTTATTTCGTTTCAGTTATTTAGTTCGTTCTTTTTCAAATATATGACGTTTTTTTAAATATAAGAAAAGCTTGATATTCTTGTTATGTATTTAGCAATTTTATTAACTTTTATTTTGTCATTATTTTTAAAAATTTTATTTTATGAACATATATAACATATTCATTTGAACCTTAAATAAGATCAGATTTCTTAAATTAAAAAAATATTTAAATTATATAAATCTGCTTACATACTTCCATTGTTATTTTTACTATGCATATTCCATATAAATATGCTTATACTGTTTTACTGTAAATGTTTCTCATACTAGAATTCTTTTGTATTTTTTACCATACGATTTATTTTTATTCAGATAATGAGAATGTTGATTTAAACCTAATGAAGGTAGTTTATTCATTTTAAAACTTTAATTAAGTTAATTTTTACCTTATCTTTATTTATACCATCATGTGTAACTGTCATGTTTATTTCTTAAATTATGGGTTGATGTTAATAAAATGTATGTATTTTTGTTCCTCCATTTTTTATTAAACGTTGTTTCTCAATATTTTACCTTAATACATTATAACATTGAAATTTTATGGAACTAAAATAATTATGTTTACTTAAACATTATTAATATTTTAATTATGTTTATTAATATTTTAATTATTTGAAAACTATAGTTTTAATTGCAAAGCTACTTTATTTAACCATAAATTGATTAAGTATCAGGAAACTGAAACAAGATATGTGAGTTAATGCAATTTTTATTTTAGAAAAAACTGGTTTATTTACTACATAAAATTATAAACAAGTAAACGTCTCTTATAATAAAAATTATTATCTATTGTACATAAAAAAATTTTACTATGTTTGTCTCGTTAAATTTTAGTTGATTTTTCTGATGAATTGCTGTATTTTTGTAAGTAAAACCTCTTTGTTTAACGTAAAACCTCTTTGTAATTGATTAAACTTCCCACTTTACAATTCTTTGCAAATTCATTTACATTAGTCTTACTAAATTCTAATAAAAAATTAATCTGATTAGGTTGAAAAATTGAAACTATATTATCTCATCTAATTTTATATTTTAATTAACATTGGAAGTCTTTGAAAATTACGACTGAATAATTTACTTAGATAAATTCTGAAAATAAATGTAAATAATAAAATGTCATGATTTTTATATTGAATGAATTACGTTTAAGAAGATTTAGAAATTTACAATTTCTTTTACAGAAAAAAAAAAAAAAGGTTTGTATTTTATATTTCTTTGTCTCATACTAGAAATTAAAGCATTACAGGAAAAATTACTGAAATGTTGCATAAATAATAAGAATTATTTTTATAGATCTTTTCATTAATATTTAAGCGAATACTTAGATAAATTTAAATTAACATTAATTATATTAATTAATTTTATGGTTTTATATAAAAATATTATTGATCTACTTATTTAGTTTTAATTAATTATTAATTTATTTATTATTAATTTAGTTTTTATTCAATTTATTTATAAAATTTTAAAAAATTTGTCATTATATTTTAATCCGATAGATGGCAGTACAAAAGAAATTGTAACAAGTACGAAATGTAATCGGTAAAATACTTGTTACTTTAAAAGTAACAGGAAAAGTAACAAAGACCCATCCCTAAAGCTCGCGGTCGCAGACAAAGTCAAAAAAACAATTGCGCAGTTTCGATTCAAAATTAGGTTGAGCCAATCTATCTGATGATCTAGTTCACGTTTTTCTCCTGGTGAGCATTACCAAAAAGAACTTTAACTTCTACTTAGCAGCGGTGATCATTCTAATAAATACCCCGCTTGAAGATCGGTTATTATTTTTTTAAATTCGCATTCTTAGTTAAATTAATTTAATAAAATTTATTTTGTTGAAGCATATAGAAATATTTAAGTAAAATGAGTGGAAAAAAGAAAGGTGATTTTCAAAATCGGAAATTTCAAGATTCATGGACAGATAAATATTGTTTGATGAGTAAATGAACATTATGTAAGTGTGTTCCAGGGAAAAAATGTATAAAAGAATTTAATTATGAAGAATTATAATGAAATCTTATAAATATGTATCGTAAATAATTAACAAAAATGCCTTCAACATTTAATTATAATGCATTGACTTGCTAAAAAGAAAAACAGGAAATTAATGTAATGAAAAAGTAAAATTAAAACTAAATATTTTTATATGGTATACTTATTTCGACTGAAATTTCAGTTTAAATATGCAAATGTAAGTTCAACACAAACTGTAAACATTGTAAAATGACAAAATAGTATGTCATGTATTAAATAACTAACAAAACTTTAAATGAAATTAATGTTTGATTCATTAAATTCGGTAAATTTAATAAATATTGAAATTGGGAACAAGTTCAGTTCCGTTTTTCTCGTGTTTTAAATAATTTTTACGTTATATATGTGCTTTTTTTTAGTGGCAATAGCTTATTTAGTTTCACTTCGAGAACTTTCCAGAACTTCCTTTGCTAATTGTTCTATCTTTTAATTGGTAGTCATTTTAATTTCGTTCACTTTTGCTGCTGGAATCGGTGGATTTCCCGCTGTTGTGTTTCGTTGTCGCCAGTGTCCAAACATCGTAAAATTTTCATTTTTACAATTTCTTTTTCATTATTATTTTTATTTGGTTTAATTTTAATATATATTTTTTTATTAAATGATATATTTTATTTTATGTATTCGTTAAATATTCGTTTTTCCTTATTTTGTTTCCTTAATTTATTATTATCTTTTTATTGTTTTAATTACTTTATTTTTGTTTTAATTTAAAATGTCTCGTATTCAAAAAGTTGTTGAAAAATATCAACAAGTTATTTTAGCAAAAATTAAAGATAATAATGATGGATTATTGCTCAGGATTCCAAATTATTCATTAATTTAGGATTCGCAAATATTAATTAATTTTTAACGGAAATTGGATTTGGAGAAGGTGTTATTTAAATTCTATTGCTTACATGTATTTTCGTGTTGCATTTTTATTTACTTAAAATGTGTATAAATTTAAAAAATATTTTTTTCATGTTTTTTTTTCAAATTTAAAAAAGTATATATTTAGAAAAATATTTTTGCATGCTTTTTTTGTAAAATTAGATAATTATTTTTACTGAAATGTGACACTAGTGACAAACGAATAAGTCGAAATAAATCGGCATGTCAGCTTAACTTCATATCAAGTAAGTCCATTATTTATATTTATTTCCTTTTTTAAATTTTCTGAAATGCATATTTTTCGATCGAACTAAGTTATTACTAAGTTCCCGTTTTAATAAACGCGCGCCTAGCTTGGCGACAAAAAAATTCGCCGCGTCGCCAAGTGTATGGGGATACTGAACTTGTTCCGAAATTGGAACACTTCTCATCTACTTTGCTGAAGAAATTAAGAACAATTTTAATTATCTGAATTTTTAACTATCTATTAAATTTATCAAGTGTTTCATCTATAATAAAAGTATATATATAAAAGTATACAATAAAAACAAAAAATATTTTAATCCTCATCAAATGAGTTTATTAAGAAAAGAGCAGATGTAAAATGAGTGAGGTTAATCAGCTACGAAAAATAAAGAGTTTTTATTATCTCAGTCCATTAAACCTGAGCTATTGACCACACAACCATTATTATTATAATATTGTATGAATATTGCTGCTTTGACTGTTGATTTCGTTGAATTAAATTATATATATCATAAGAAAATATTTAACTCTAAAATATGGGAGGTATGGGAATCTTATTACATTAATGCCTGTAATTTTCAGCAGTGACATTGATAATAAGAACTCTTAAAATTTCAAAAGATAAATTAACCCATTGCATAATTTCATTGCTGCCAGATTAAAGGAAGTTCCCAATATTAGATGACAGAAAAGTTGCTTCTATTATCTTCCTGTGGCATATAAATAAACATGTTAGGTTGGGAGAAATGAAATCCAGGATTTTTATGATCATATTTTCGATTCACTTTCAGCAAATTGTTTAAAATTGCCTTATTATCATTGCTAACATGGCCAATCATTTTTGATCACTTCTAACGATGTACTAATTTGTGTGAGCAATAAATCTTAAGCATAAAAAATAAACTTACATAGCTTCAGCCACCAGCATTGCATTTATCTTCACCAAAGAAAAATTTTAAATTGCAGTGAATTTATTTCTTTGTTGACTTCCATCTTTTTTCACACAATTGACTGGATCAAACTAAAAACAGAAAAAGAATATTTTTAATGAGAGCTTTCTAAAGAGTAAAAATCTGAAATTGTTTGATCTACCCCATCTTACAGAAGTTAGATTTTATATTTTCTAAAAAAAATTTTTTTAAGATATTTAAACGGTGCATTTTCTTAAAATTTTCTCCAAAAATATTTCGAAATATTAGTTCCGCACAAAAACAAATTTTTAAAAATATGGATTCATACAAACACAGTTCAAAATTGAAGATGCAATTATGTGAAAAATTAGCAGAAAAAAAACCAGTAACTTTAAAGGTGCTGCCTAAATGTACTACATTCATTGCAAGAAAATAGTTTTCATGAAAATGACATCTTAGGTTTGCATACAAGAAAGACTGGAATTAAAATACACTATTTTTGTGCAGTATAAATAATTTCCAATCAAATTGGAATATAACTAATGTGACTTTTTTTTAACTCAAAACAGGACATTGGTTTATTTAGATCAAATGGAAAAAACAACACATTTTTAAAATTATTTATTCAGGAAAAGTTAGTTGGCTTAAAAGTTACAAATCATAAAATGTAAGTACTCAAAATGTTTAGTTATATTGATTGATATTTATCAGAAAAATAAATTTGTTTTAATATATCTGATGACGATTAGATGAAACTCTTGGCACGTTTTTTTATATTCTCCTTAATTATCAACATCGCTTATTAGAACTGAAATTTGTAATTGCGATTTCCCAGATGTTCACAATTTGTTCATATTAGAAAATACTCTTTCTATTATTTGAAGCAGGCAAACATAAAATATATTCAATTACAATAGAAAAGTTTTCATGCTGAAAATTGTTGGCACGAAAATGTTCGAATACTTCCACCGTTATGGGGGATTACTGTAAACTTCAAAATAAAGAGTAGGCAATAATACATTTTTCATAATAGAAGTTAATATACTGCAAGTCCTAATATATTTAATTTAGAGTTTGAGAGTATTTATTGATCTTCAATTGAATTGGTTAGAAATAAAATTTAAAAATAAAAAACATTGTAAAAATGAATAAAAATTATTAGCAAGTGAAAAGTAATGAGTATTTTGTTCTTTAATTTTAATTCCTGTTCGCTATGACATGTCCATTCACCAGAACATCTCAATACAAATTATAGGAAAATTTTAAGAATAAAAAATAACTAATTAAAAGTTAAGCAATAATTTTCAAAGTATAAAATGAATAAAAGTTTGAAATACATATTTTAACCCCTAAATGTGCATTCCAGAGTTAACTCAGGTTAAAAATTTCTAATCATTAACCTGCTACTTTGAGCCTCTTAGAAGGGGAAACACAGCAAAACTTTCAGTTTACTCCTCCCTTCTAACAGTTATGCTAATCAATTAGTAAGCTTGAATTAATTTGAAACATTGCAGTTATTTTGGAAAACATTTAATACAAAAATGTTTAAAATATTATGAAATAATTTCTTTAATTATAATATATATATTATATAGTAACAGAATAAAAAAATTCCTTTTAATTTTGACTCAGAACTGACAAGTGAAAAATTTTTTGTTTAAGTGTGCATTCATTCAGAATTTCTTATTTGAAAAAGACTAATTTGACTAATGAAGAAAATATTAAAGGGATAAGATGTAGAATACAGATGATATTCTTGTTCAGAATAAAAATGTTCTTGTATTGTTCATGTTTTTGTATTATATAAATGTTTTTGTATGTTTTGTAATGTTCTTTAACAGCGTAACAATTCATTACAGGTCTTGGCTGCCTCTACAGCACGCCTTAAGCATACAGAATATATTTCTTAATTAATTAGTTCAATTTATATAAAAAGAAAACAAAATCTTTAAAAATTCATTCAAGAAAGTTATAAAGGAATCGTACATATTTCCCATCCTACATTGTAAAATTTTAAAACAAGATAGTTTTAAAATGATATAAATTAATTGAAAGAAAAACTTCATACCATTGCATGAACAGCCCTTCCAAAATGATTCTTAATAGAAATAAATTTTAATTTTAATGAAAATTAGTCCTCATTTTAACAATAAAATGTTTTAATATGATAAAAAAACAGTTTTATTAAATGCCTTAATATTACGAAAAGAAAATTTTCACTACTATGATAACTGATAGAGAAAATTTCTTTACATAAAAGTAAGCGATATAACAGTTAAAATATATTTTTTATCTCAGCAATTGTAATTCTTGATAACATTTTGAATCAATGAAAAACTTGTTAAAGAACAATATAGAGTGCATCTATTTTGACAAAAAAATAATTTTTTTAAATATAATATTTATTGTTTGGCTGAAAATTTTTGATTATTTTAAATTTTACTTGAATTTATGTGTGTTTTGGTTTAAGAAATTTGCACAATATTTGTGTTGTCTGTATTAGCATTGTTGTCTGTATTGCTCAGCAGATATTTGCATTGATAATACTGGCATAATTTGGTTATCTAAACTGAAATTAGATGAAAACTTATTAACAAAGGTCTTCTAATTTTGGAATTTGATATCTCAAATGTGGCCCATCTTGAAGAACCAATTTAAGAGGGTCATTTCTGATACAGCAGCTGAAATTTTGGGCCACAACACTAAGGAGAAAAGTAAGGATTGGTTTGATGACGAATGTAAAGATGCAAATGAGCAAAAACTTATTGCATATAAAAGATCTTTGCAGCATGGTAATAGGCGTTTGTTGGAGGATTACCATAAGGCACAAAGATATGAGAAGAAGGTTTTCAGGGCTTAGAAAAGTGCGTTTGAGGATAGATTCAAGGATGTGGAACACCCCAAGAAGACAAATGAATACCGTGTATTCTTTCAAGAGCTCAGCTATTGTCGAAGAGACTTTAAACCTAAAATCAACTATTGTAGAAATAAGGCTGGTGTTATCCTTAGTGAAGGCTCTGAAATTTTGGAGAGATGGGTTGAGCATTTTGAAGACCTGATTACACAGGAGGAAATCATAGGAGCAAACCTTTGGAGCTGGATCTTCCAACTCTGCAGGAAACATTGCTTGCTATAAAAGAGCTCAAAAACAATAAAGCGCCTGGAATAGATCTCATACAGGCCAACTTGTAAAAAAAAGACAGCCAAAGGAATAATCCAGGATGTTAGGTCATTCCAGAGGATTGGCTTACAAGCTTGCTTTGGCCAATTTTCAAAAAGGGCGATCCGTTAGTATGTGAAAACTATAGAGGCTTATTGTGCATTTGCTACAAAGTTCTTTCCAAAATATTGGACAAGAGACTTGTCCCGTATGTAGATAAAATTCTGGGCGACTATCAGTGTGGATTCTGAACTGGCAAATCCACAGTGGACCATATATTTGGTCTGAGACAAATTATGGAGAAGTGTCATGATTTATATATTTTGTTCATTGACTACAAGGCGGCACACAATTCTATAGACCGCAATGAATTATTTAAGGCTATGCTTGTTTTCAGAAAATGAAATTTGCTGAAAATGACCTTCAACTCAACTTCCTGTAGAGTCCTAATCCAGGGTCAACTCTCAAGAGACATTCTCGTTGATAAGGGAGTAAAGCAAGGGGTGCTCTATCTTGCCTTTTGTTTAAAATTGTTCTTGAAAGTCTTCAGGAAATTTGGTATTAATACCAGGGGCACTATATTTGGAAAATCTGTTCAAGTGTTGGCGCTTGCAGATGACATTGCACTGGTAGCCAGAAGTAAAAAATACTTAATAAAACCTTTTGAAGCTATTGAGAGAGAGAGGCCAGACCGACAGGGCTTGTTGTTAATCAAGTTAAAACTAAATAATCTGTAACTTAAACCCAATTTACCCAAACTCATTGGTGATTATAAATTTTAAACAGTTGATGATTTTATCTATCTAGGCTCAATGTTTAACAAAACGGTTAACTGCAGCTAACGCCTTTTTTGGCCTAAAAATATTTATTTTTTATCACAAAAAACTAAGTTACAGATCTATAGAACGTTTATCTGTCCCGTTTTGACCTATGCCTCGGAAACTTGGACTTTGACTGTAAGAGAGGAGAAGCTGTTGGGTATATTTGAACAAAGGATTTAAAGAAGTGTCTTTGGAGGTACGAAGGAAAACGGTGCCTGGTGCAGAAGATACAATACAGAAATCTACCAAATGTACAAGGACACACATGTTGTTGCACATGTGTTGCACATCACATTAAAGTAAATTAATTGGGTTGGACATGTTATAAGAATGAAGGACAATAAAACATTAAGGGAAATTTTTCTTTGCAAAACACATCAGCATAAGAATAGGAAGACTAAAGCTGAGATGGGTGGATGCAGTCAAAGAAGACTTTGGGTACTTGGAACCAAAAATTGGAGGAGTTTGGCTGCCAGCAGAGGTGGCTGGAAGAAACTTGTTCAGAAAGCCTTGGCCCATCCTGGGCTGGCATGCCAATAATAATATTGCCTTTAGTGTTATCTCAAACAATAATAGTCAATTTATAGCTTGTTGTTGTGTGCCAACTAGATTGGCATTAAGGTGTGCACTGTTCCACTTTTCTAACTGAACCATATTTTGGTGTGGGGTCCGATTTCATACTATAGATACCTGTTTACAGGGTAGGCAACCATTAACAAAGGACAAAGACAAAGACAGGATAAACAGAGAGAAAAAGTACATCCATACCCGAACCTGGATTCAAACCCAGGACCTCCCTATCCACAATCAGGCACACTGACAGTTAGACAGGGTGGGTGGCAATTTATAGCTTATTATACCTATATAATTTTTTAGAAAAGTTAGCTGATTTTAAAATTAAATATTTTAAGTATTTCAAATATTGTATCTCTTATACTTTAAATTTGTAATTAAGTTTTTATTTGCATTTTATCAAGTTCACACACACAATTAAGGTATAAATGCAAATTACTTTTATTTGTGAATGAGTAGAATATAAGTGGAAAAAGTATAATATAACAACCATTCAAATGAAAGAATATGAACTTCAATAATTTTTACTGTCATACATTTTTCATATTTTTAAGTACCTAATTGCAAAAATTATCTAGAATTAAATTTTTTGGTAAAAGGTACTGAAAGTATTTAAAAAATAATTTCATATTGAGTATGGAAAAAGTTTTTAACAAATAGTAAAAAAATTCTCAGCCGAAAGAACATTCGCAAAGTAATCTACTAATATGTTGATTTCTTCAGGTCGATAGACAAACTCTCTGTAAATCAATCATCAAGAATTAGAGAGAATTGTATTCTTAACAAGTGCTTAGGGGGGACAAACTAGCTTTGCAGCGAAAGCATATACTATGTTGCCACTGCACAGGCACATTTTAAACAAGATCACAGACAGTTAAGGGGTTAAATAAAATGCCTCATTCATGAACACTTTTGTCAATTTTGTTCATTATTAAAAAATAGAATTTCTGAATTATTACTTGTTTTGTTTACATTTTGAAATCTTGGCAAATCCCAAACAAGTTTCTTGTCAAACCTGTTAGGGTTTCCCAAGGAGATTTGATGGTGAGGCTTGTTCAATGATGTCAGAAATTAGGGAGGAACAGTTCTGATGTCAACAGTTTATCCCTTTAAATACAACTTTCCTAAGGGCCGTGGTAGACTAGTGGTTAGGGCATCAGCCTTCCATCAGGAACCGCAGGGTTTCGATTCCCAATGCCCCCAAATAACCACGGATAACGTGTGATATATGTGCTCGTTAAATCCGTGGAATATAATGTCCTGTGGTCGGTAATTGAGAAGTTACCATGGGTTACAATGGTCTGGAGAAAATCCCCTCCCCCTTCAAATCAATGTTAAAATTGAGAAAGTGGTTCCTCTGGAGGTGCCATTTATCGGAGGATTTAAAAAAGAGCACAGACGTACTTTTTTAAAATATATATATATATATATATATATATATATATATATATACCAATTAATGGAATTATGATTAAAATCCTTTTTAATAATTAAAATAACGTTTATTTTATCAATAAATTATGCAATTTACATATGTAATATTAGATAACATTTAAAATTTATTATTTTAAATAACATGATTTTATTTTGTACTGAATTATTTAAGAATTCAAAATAGAACTTACACAACTTCTCTGATATAACATTTCTGCTTTTATAATTCATCAATTTACATTATCATGATAATTTCAAGGTAATTCACATTAAAGATATGAATTTTATTTGTATTTTTCATATATTTTTATTGATAAAAATATTTAAATTCAGTATTTAATTTTTAAAAAGTTTAAAAAAAGAAAATAATCTATAATAATAGAAAATTTATGACTGAAATAAATGTTAAAAGTTGTTTACACACTCAAGGAATCATAAATTTTTTTAATTATTTATTTTGATAATCACACTTTCATTTACTAGAAATTAACTCAATTTTTTACTTTATTTCTCCACCATTTATAAAAATAATGGTAATACAATCAATATTCATTCTTGTAAAATATTTTCTTGTAAACTTATTTTTACATTTTTTTACGTATACATTTTGGAAGGAATAAGTCTGATTTTGCAGTGCAAATTTGACCCAATATTTGAAAACTGGTGATATTAATCTATTATCAGTATGTTTATCCACAGTATGCTTATGTTAAATTGTTAATTCATATCTGCTAGACATGGTAAGTTATTTAACTATTATTGTTGTTTCTGTGGTATTTATATCTTTAGACAATATTTTTATCTGAAAACTAAAATTTACTCTTTAAGAAATGATATTTTGCCTTACCAATAATTATTACGTTAAAGAAAAGTCTATTTGATGGAATATGTGTTCAGCTAGAAATTGTAAATAACAGAAATATTAAAAGACTGTATTTCATAAATATTTATTTACCTTCAGCTATTAAAGATAAAATAACTTTTCCACTATATCCAGCTTTAGATAAAATATAAACTGAACCGAGTCACAATCAATGAATAAATAAAATAATTTTCTTGATGATCTCATTTGAAATTTAATATGTTAGACTCAGTGACAGCAAGCACATATTATTGATTAACTCATTATAAGAATACAATACAAATAGCAAAATAATGAAGCACCTAAGTAATAGTAAGATTTAGTTTATTTTAAAGAATAAAGTTATACTTTTAAATTTTCTCTTTAAAAAACTGAAACTGAATTTCGAAATGCGTCGATAGAATGAATAATCGATGAGATTAGTGTTGATTTGGAATTAATTAAAACAATAATTTTACATATTAAGGGGAATATTTCCTCAAAATAAATCTAGAAACAAACTTCAGCAACATTTAGCACAGTTGTTTGGTGGCAGTCCCTCTTACAGACTAAAGAAACTGATTGGGGAATTTAAAGACTCACCCAAGCATAGTTCCCAATTCAATTTTAAGTGGTGAATGATTGGGGGGCCTTACAAGGGAAATGCCCTCAGCATCCTAATTTTCTTCATGTTCCGAGGCAAGCTCTCTTCACATATCTGGTCAGTTTTGTTATGAAGGCTGTTTGTCCCCTCTTCATAACCCACAATCACCTCAGGTATTTCTACTTGGCTCAAATGTTTCTCAAATCTGTTACCCCATGCTGATTTAGACAAGCATTGAGAGAGAATAAGTTACTTGGAGATTTTGAGAAAAATTATTATTATATTTACTTTTAGAGTTCAGCACACAAGCTATGCAGATGCAATAAAAAATTGAGCAATTTGGATATTATTATTCATTAATGTTCAAAAATAATTATAAATATTATAATTAAATTAAAAACATAAAATTTATTGAAATATATATATATATATATATATATATATATATATATATATATATATATATATATATATATATATATATATATATATATATATATATATATATATATATACATACCTGCCAACTTTTAGAAAAGTATTTCAGTAAAACTTTTCAGTTTTGATCTGTGTGGCTAAAGAAAAAAATTATACCTCTACCATTTGTTTTCCCCATCTATAGTTTTTCAAGCTGGAGGTTTCGTCCCCCCTCCGATAGAAAAAGGGTTTGACATGTGCATTTTCGGAGCCTCTGCAAACGGGAAGTTATTTCTCTCTTCCCACAGATGGATTGAATGGGGTGCTAATTTCCGCTGCTCATCATATCTAACGAGAAAAGATCACCATTATGTGCTAAGATATAAAAAAAATATCCTTTCTAAACTTTGCCCAGAAGAACCAAAATGCGTAAAATAATTCATGCTATCAGTAAAAGCGTAAAACCTGTGGATCTTGCGTAAAATTTACGCATGATGCGTAAGAGTTGGCAGGTCTGTATATATATATAATGAAAATATATTCATTATTTTATTTTTCTTCATTCAATTTTAATTCAGTTTGCTCTGATTTTATGACATTTAATTCTATTTTAATGGCCCATATGAGAAGACATAACATTTGCATTTCTCTCCAAGTACTACACTTTTATAAATATGGACAAACCGTTATATTCCGTTACCATCCAGTCGAGTACAACTCAGCCATACAAAATATTCTTAGGTGGAAAGAGGAGAGATTTACATATCATAACGTTTTGCTATAGATGGTCAGCGAGGAAAGCAGTTTAGAGGTCCGAGAAAATGAGTAGAACGGGACCGCACCTGAAGTTCTACAAACCTTCAAACAGCCGATCTGCCACCATTGTGTTAGGCCTAATCACACAAGTAGCCAATATAGAAGTAATTCACCTGCTGGTCAGCCAACTCGATATAACCAAAGTCAAGATTATGTACCTGAAAGTCCTATAAAAATTCTAACTTTGTTTCAAATAGATCACAAAACTCAAATTATACAGAAAGAATTATTTGAAAATCCTAGCCAGAACAAAATTTCTATTAGGCGGAGAGTTTGATGAAACTAATGACCTACCAAGTTATATCCATGAAATAATTGATCGCTTTAAAAATTTTAATCCTTTAATTTCGTCACTTCCAATATCTAAAGAAACTCTTTTATCAAAACCTCAATGAACCAATACTCCAGCTGAAATAGATGATATGAGAAAATACTAGTATAGAAATTTGATCAGTTGTCTGTTTGTCCTTGCGGGAAGATCAAGGCTCGATATCTCATACATAGTAAACAGTCACAGCTATTTGCAATCCAATCGAGGTATAACTCACTGGAACTCTTTAATAAGATTACTAGGATACGTAAATCCAACTAAAATCCTCAAGTTAAAATTCAATAGCAATATACTAACATCATAGCCTTCTTTCCATAATATTAACATCAGACTCTTTTTCGCTGCCAACAGAGATGATCAAAAGAGATCCACACTACAGGGAAATGTTTATAATGAAATATATAGCAAGTAAAAGCAATATTTTAGATCCTTTCAGTAAGCCCCTTACAAACAACAATCTCAAGAAATCGTTGATTTATTATTTGTATAATAAAAAGAAAGTAACATTGAAGAAATCAAACTTCGTAAAAACACTTATAATTATCATTTTTATAAAACTAAAAAGAAAAAAATAAAAGAAAATAATTTTTGTAAAAAAATAAAATGCTTATTCATGATAAATAAATATCAAATCTTATAAGTAAACATCAGGAAATGAATAGCAAATTTCATAAAACACAAATATATATATATATATATATATATATATATATATATATATATATATATATATATATATATATATATATATATATAGTATCCAAAAAATTATTGAGATTTTTGCATATCAACTTGCGTTTATTCAAAAATTGTATTCATATATATATTTTCATAAAAAATAGATAAATCACGAGCCCGTGTATATGAAATGTAAATATGTATTATAATCTGATTTTTTTTACAATAATTTCAACTCAATTTTTGTATATATAGTTATGGTAGTAAGAATGTATCACTATTTCTCATATTAATTAAAATGTACACTTAGGTTCAAATGTATCTTTATTAAATCATATATTTAAATTTTTGTAGATTAATCAACTATTGAAAATTTTGTATCAAGATGTATATAAAAAGTCTAGAATTGCATTTAAATTTAAAAAGTATGTTTAAAAAAATAGTCTCATTTTATTGTAAATATAAATAATATTAGTTTGGAAATGTTTTGCATAATCATGTATTGAAGTTGGAGCCAAGTGAGTGGATGTTTCAGATTGAAAATTTCGTATAAGGTATGTGCAGGTTCGTTTAGGTGGTTGTTTAATTTTGCAGTATTAAGTGTTTAATTCTCTATCAATGTGCCATGATGAGGGGCTATTGTTGTTGATTACAACCATTTTTCATCACAGCATTCATCATAGTTTTTCCCAGCCAGCATCGTGAGTCAACCAAGTAAGCATTGTATCAACCAACCTCCGTTATGTGGTTATGGCTTAAAACACTTTGACTAAGTGAAGAGGACTTGCTTAAAAAAAAGATAAATCTATTGGCAGGTGGGAGGATCCCATGTTTTTACCGAAGTTTAAGCTTTCGCCTCATAGTTTGAATTGAATTTTTCATTATGTTTTGTAAAAGCTTATTGGAACAGCTCTTCTGTCACAAGTGTGAGGTTTCTGTGGCCTACATTTAAAATATGAATAAGAAGTCCAGTAACTTGGTTTCAAATTCTGCGCCTTGTATTTGCCAGATAAGTGAATATTTTATTCTTATTAAATGTAAGGAGATAAATATTCCATATTAGTAATTATCTTATACACATTGTCAGTGTAAAAATAGTTTCAATATCAACTTAAAAATAGTTTCAATAAACGTTTGACTTTAAAAAGCCTCTGTTCTTAAGCCTCTGCTCTTTTGTCAATAACACTTCAATTTTTCCACAAATTGCAACCTCAAAGTTGCTATCAGTTTCTGATAAGGGTAAATTACAAGATGTAGCCTATTAATCTAAAAAAAAACATGATACTAAAATTCTATTTTCCTATTTTTATGGTGTATAATAGAAATTGTAGTGAATAAAATATGACATAATTTATATATTTATAATAATAATAATTAAAATAATTTATTACAAAATGGGACATACAGGAAATACCTCACACACATTCATTTTATTTGAAATAATTTTTTGCAGGTTATAAATGTTTCTCATAGAGGCAATTTTTAAATATTTCTAATGAATTTTTTTAATTATATTCCCTTCCCTACTTATTAACCCTTTCACGACAGGAAGAGCTCACTTATCACTGAGGCTAACAGTTTCTTTTGCGAGTGTCTGTCCAGGGGCAGAGGGTTTTTTTTTCTTTTAAGCCTAAATTCATGAATTTATTGAAGTATCAAAGCATTGTTTAATAATCCTCTGTATAGAATTTGAATGGCATATGCTTTTTTATATATTTATACATATTTTAGTTACTTAAGTCATTTCTTGTTTAAATATATATTTTACACATTTTATTTTCATTACTTTTTTACTTTAATGTCTTTTAACATTATATACCTGAAAATGAAAGAATGCACGTCCACGATATCTAATTATCCACTGAAAACTAGACACCAAACCAAAATAACCAACACATTAGCAAAAATAAAACTACCTATTTACAATAAACAGACACCATGTGTGAATTTAAAGAGCAGTCTTAAAGCATTCCATTCAGAAGCACTATGTTTAAATAATCTAAAACCATGTGTCGTGCTTCTCTCATTTCGTGTAGAAGGTCAAATCTACTTGTACCTGAAACCCTATGGACTTACAACGCCATCTTTTGCCAAAAACTATGATTTTTAAAATGTTCTAGGACATTGGTACAAATTTATGATGGTTAGGGGTGAACGCGAAAACGCCTTTTTTTTGGCCAAGAAATGAGTGCATTTCTTGCTTGCATGTACATGTGACAGTAGGTGTGAAAGGGTTAATGATATTTCAACTGTATGAAATTCTTGCAAACATGACTTCAATATTATTTAAGTTAAAAAAAAAAAGATTAAAACTTCAATTTTTATTAATAAAAGAAAATATTAAGTATTAACAATACATAGCTTCTAAAATAAAAGGAGTTGATCTTTTAAAACAAAATTAATATCCTGTAAAATAATATTTCAGTTCATTAAAATCTACTTTAAAAACTTTTACTTGGAATTTCTAATAATAAATCATGATGACTTTATTATTTATGATTTATTATTTCCTAATGATGAATTTATCAGCTGAAACAATATTAACTACATTATTTTAAATATATTAAGTTTATTTGCTTTCTTCGCATGCAACTTGACTGGGACAACCAGTAAAAAAATTAGTATTCATAAGGAACATAGTGAAGCTTGCTGCATTCATTAAGTTTAACTTTTTGGGATCTCCCTGAAACACTGATCTACAAGTCAAGATATAAAATCATGAATAAAAATAATATTGTAAATAACTTTACACTAAAATGAAAAGCGTCACAAAAGCATAAAAGTGGAGTTGACCAGTCTAGTATTTGAACAATTTAATCCAAAAAATATTTTACAATATTTGCATCATTTACGGATGCACAAAATTTATAACACAATATAAAGATATAGAATAGGGGAGGCCAAACTTTTGGGATCCATGATCTACTTCACATTTAAAAAATTGAAGGCGATCCACCAATGGCAGAGATAAAATAACGTAACATACATGTTTATATATTAATTTTCGGTAACAAGAAAAAATGGTAAATTATCTTATTTTTATAAAAAAAACTCAATATTAACATTTAAAAAATAAAAATTTACAGACGAAAATAATCAAGTTTTTTATTATTCTAAGAAATTCTAAGAAACTTGATTCTAATAATTAAAGAAATCTTAAATGCAATATTATATCAAAAAGTTGTTCATTTTACTTAAGAATGTAGTTTTCATGCAACAATGCCAAGAAAAGATTAACATTTTACACTTATTCTTTGTGAAGAAAATAAATCTATATTATTTTGTGCTATGTATCATTTTTGCAACTGTAGCTTTAAATAGAACTTTGTAAAATTAGAAAAAGGAACTTCAAATAAATAACTGAACGATCGAAAGAAATTTTTACGTTTCAATATAATATAATATGTCTATAAAATATCTGATAAATTTTGAAGTTCCATAATTGATAAAAAGTTAAAAGAGATTTAAATTAACAACATTGATATAAATAGATTCAAAATGTTTCTGATGCTTATCAGTGAACCTCTATAAGAGTATTTTTGTAGTAAAGTGAATGTCAAGACTATAGTTTTATGTCACATACGGACGAGTATGTTAGCAACCATCATAGTTATTCAAGTTTGTAATTATGATAAATATATCACCAATGTTCAAAACTTTTTCCTTGAAAGTTATATCTCTTACAAGTAGCCAAATTAAAAAGTCTAAAGACGGTATACCAATAAATATGGGTGGCCAAAAAATTAACCACTACATCAAATCTGTCATACTTTGAAATGGTCATTCAAAGAATTGTGTATGAGAGTATCTTAATGAAGACTCTTAGAGAACCATCTTATTGTAAAAAGATATTTACCTGATGCTACTCCAGTTTGAAAATTATGAAACATACCTACATATTGAGTAAAATTTTACCAGAAATAAAAAAGAAACTTAAGTACGATCATTGATATTCATTGTTAATAAAGAAAAGATATTCAAAATATAAGAAAATTATCTTCAGTTACTAAATTCGCTTAGATGATGTTTATAAAAACAATTTATAGGAGATCGTCAATAGAAATTTTCCGACTTTAGAAAATATAATTATAAGATATTTTGGGCATAAATGTTATAGGTGTACAGGTGTTTTGCTTACCTTATGTGTGAGTTGCTAAAACTCAAAAGGTGTCGGATAATTTTACACAACATGTATAAGTGTTTAAGACTATCGATCTCTCTCACTCTCTCTCTCTCTATTAAGAACTTTGTTTAACGAGTAAACATTTGTTAAGATTATAGGTAAATTTATTAAAATGAAAATTGCTGCAAAAAATTTATTTTATCTACAAATATAACTTTTTAATAATGTTATAGTAGACCAGTAAAAATTTGGAAAAATTAATTTAAAAAATAATAGTAAAACTTTAACTGAAAATAAAACAATTAAAAATATTCATATGAGAAAATAAAAATGCATATTAACAATATATCATAACAATACTGAATCTAAAAATGCAAAGTCTATCAGTAGCAACACCTATTCTTTTATTATATTATTAACTTAACTCCCAAAACTTTTAACTGGATAAAAGTTCCGTTTCGACTCTCGAAAACTGATAACATCGTTTTACTATTGAGATTCAAATGACAATTCCTCCAGCGTTGGAGATCGCTAACCCTTTTCGTATTCTTCGTGGCATTTGTCCTCCAAAGCGTGAATAAAGTGTAGTTTAGAAAAAAGTCAACCTAAAAAGGAAAAAAAGAAAATGAAGACAAGAAATTTATCTCTGGGCAATGTACTCGTCTTGAAAAGCTAATTTCTTGTAGCCACATTTTATCTTTAGTTGTAAGGGTTTTCATCTTTGGGATAGAAGAAAGGATTGCAAAAATGTTTCAATAAAAAGAAAAGATTGTTAAATATTTTTTCAAAAAGAAAACTTTTTGCTCCATAAATAACCAATAATCAATTATTGAAAAAACTATCTTCTTGAAAGAAGATTCACAAAGTTTTTTCTTCTTTCATTTTCAAAACACATTAAATTTTGATTTCACTTTCTTAGTTATCATCTTTAACAATTTCATAATATTTAACATACGTTTTTAACAAATGATTGAAAACTTTTTGTTAAAGCTTAAAATCTGAATTTCTTTTTTTTTTTAATTATGATGAAATCGTCCACTTCACCTGTCTTCATCTTCTTTGGAATTCCCAAGTTTTCATCTTCTTTATTCCAGAAATATTCCAGTTTTCTTTCAAAATCTACTTGTTAAAATATTCATTTACGGTTTTTAGGTATTCTTTAACTATTAATACCTTTATAATATGAGAATAATTTCATTCATTCACTTTCTTATTCTTCTACATCAGTAAACTGTTTTTTTTTCTATTAAGGTCGATGAAATCCCTAGAAGAGGAGGCTTCAATCAAGGCATTTGCATTATTATAAGAAAACTATGCAAATAATTGAAAAGTGTTTAAAAGAAAGTCTGAGGAAAAAGTTTCAAGAATACTATTTTCAGAGGAATGGAATGATACTAACCCAAAGCTTACAATACTTTTTTATAAAGTTCATTTTATGAATCATTAACTATAGTCTTCACAGTTTTAAGTTTGACTTATGAACACAAATTTCCATTCTAGAAATATTTCGGGTTTCTACAGAAAAATACACATCATGGTAAATATTATGAGTTACAACAACTTAAAACATATTCCTTTCTAAAGTGTGTTATCTTTGATTACTTATGATTTGCTTTTTGTAAATTTTAAATTAGTGTGTATGAAAATCTGTTGATTAGGATTGTTCTACTTTCGAAGTTATTTCTGCTTTTACGGTTGTGTTAAATGAACCACGTGCGGGGACTGAGAGCATCAATATTTGTATTTATTTTTGCGATTTTTAATTTATCACCAAGTAAATACATTCTCTACTGTATCTTCTGACTTTCTTGTGCTTCCTTTTTGTAAAATGTTTTATTAATGTCAGCTATAGTTAGGTTGCTTGGTTTATAAAAGAAAAGTGTTTTACATCATAATTTGCATTTTGAAATGAAGTTTTTTCTCCAAAATTTTAATCGAAAACAGCTTGGAAGTCTTTTGAGTTGGCGTTAATATGTAATTCTAATTATGACTATGGATCATTAAAAATTTTACAGGAAATATATTTTAACAACTGACAAAATTTATTGGTTTAAATTTAAATATATTTACATTATTGTCAAGATAGATTAAGGATTTAATAGTTCTTGGTTGAGATTGAGAATAAATTTGAAAAATTATTGCTCTTATACTAGGAGTCTAAACTTGTTTTAGTTTATTATGGTTTGGAAATTTTTTCAAGGAGAGAAATTAGTGGGAAAAAATTATGTGGTTTTTATTTTTCATTATGAACAAAAGAATATTTTGAAAGAAGATTACATTCTAATCCACAATATGAAGCAACATTTACTCAGATTGTTTTAGTATTGCAAAATAATCGTCTTTATTGTATGTGTGTGCGTGTGTGTTAACTAATACAAATTATTAGAATCAAGTTATCAATAAAGTTTTTAATTGAATTGTAGATATCTTGGCTTCTTTTTTGTCCTTTCAATAGAATTACAGTTAACAACTCTTTTTTTTAAGTCATAACTTCAAAAACCATTCTCACAAAAATGCATAACTGTGCAATGTCAACTAATATCCGTGGATTCATCGAATTGAAGTGATAGGGACATACAAGCTTTTGAATCGTCATTTAACAAATCCTCCAAATTATTATTCATAGCTTCAGTCTATCGCATCACAGTGTTATGCGAATGAAATATTATTTATTGATATTATTTCAGATTTGTTTTTAAAATTGTGGAAAAACACTTCTCCCGCTTTACAGAAAGTTTCTTTTGTCAACTCTCTACTTTCGAATGTTTTTTTTTTTTTTTCTCTATCAAAACTTTTGTAATTTCAAATGACGCCAATGTTACTGCTTTAGCTTTGGTACCTGGTCTCATAAACAACAATTGCTGTATATGTAAATTTGACTTTAATTCCAGCACTTTAATTTTACAAAGTTCACTGCCGATTGGAAAGTCTGTAGCGTATTTGAAGAGCACGGTTTTAAAATGTCTTTCGATGTTTGCTATTTTTGGTAGTGTCAATCTTGAGTTGTTACTTTTAAAGTAACAAGTATTTTACCGATTACCTTGTGTACTTGTTACATTTTTTGTGCTGCCATCTATCGGATTAAAATATAAAGACAATTTTTTTCATGTTTTATGAATAAATAAAAATTAAATTAATAATAAATACATTAATAATTAATTAAAAATAAATAAAATATATAACATTTTGTAAAATTTCATAAAATTAATTAATATAATTAATGTTAATTTAAATCATTATAATTTATAAATAAGCATCCAGTTAAGGTTAAAATAAGAGCTGATGTAATAAATAATCTATAAAAATATTTCTTTTTATAAATGCAACATTTCAATAATAGTTTTTATAATAATTTCAATAATAATTTTTTCCTGAAAACCCCTTAATTCTTAGTATGGAGCAATTACATATAAGTTATTCCCTCAACAAACAATTTTTCTGTGAAAAATTTTGAACTTATAAATTTTAATAAATATATTTCTTTCAGTATAAAAAATCCTAATCTTTTGTTATTTAATGTTTTTAGAATTTTCATCTGTTCTAAGTAAATTTTCAAATTATTCTATTGAAATTTTCAAAGTTAAATTAAAATATTAAATTAGTCGTGATAATATAATTTCTATTTTTCAACCAAATGATCAAATAAATTTTTTGTTTTAATTTAGTAAGATTTTCCAATTATATAAATGAGTTTTTATAATTAACTAGCAAATAATTTGTAAAGAATCGCAAAGTGGGAGGTTTTATCAATTACAGAGATTTTCTTAATTTGCTTACAAATATACAATTACTTTCAACAAAAATCCAATTAAATTTCTTATATTTTTCTATTATTAAACATTGATGAAACAATTATAGCAAAATTTTTTGATACCTAATAGATAGTTATCTATTTTATAAATCATGTTTATTTGTTTATATTTTTATGAAATAAACTAGATTTTCTAAAATAAAAATTGCATTAACTCACATATCTTGCTTCAGTTTCCTGAATCTTAATTTATGGATAAATAAAGTAGCTTTGCAATTAAAACTGTATTAATGCTTTTTAAGTGAATATGATCATCATTCATAAAGACTCTTTTATAGTAACACAGAAATTCATTAAATATCAAAAAATGTAAAACTGTTTTACCAATAATTTAAATGTTATGTTGTTTTAATGTAAAATATTAAGTAAAATGTAATGTTTAATACAAAATACAGGAACTAAAATACATATATTTTATTTACATCAAACTGTAATTTAAAAAAAATACACATGATGGTATAAATAAAGATAAAAAGTAAAAGTTGACTTAATTAAATTTTTTTTTTCATTTCGAAGTTCAAAATTAAAATGAATAAACTACCTTTATTATGTTTCAACCTACATTATCACTACACGTATAAAATTAATTGTAAAAAAATGTAAAACAAATTTTTCC
>JAJQOW010001772.1:0-34367 GCA_037975125.1 Latrodectus hesperus | reverse complement strand
TTTTATATGAAATTCAGTTTTAATGGTGTAAAAGAATTGTTTCGAAATATATAAGTAAATTTAGTAAGCTGTATTTTAGACATAAGTATTTATAAGTAAAGTATAAGAAACGGGTAATATCTTCAGAAAATTTGCATTTTTATTCAAACTGAAATAGTTATTGCAGGGGATAAAAAAATTCCCTGAAAATCTTTTCGGTGAATTTTAAGATAATTTAATATGTATTAAAATGCTTCTTTCAAAATTTTATATGTGATTTAATAATGCGAAAATATAATAGAATTATGCTTATTGTTTATCTATGGTTCAATTTACCTTCTCAAATTAATTTATCCCAAAGAATGGAGACACAATTAATAGAGTATAAAAATATTACAAATTTGCATTGTCACATGTTTATGTGCATATTTATTATGTATGCAAATTTTCTATAAAATATATGTTTATTTTCTAGTTTACATATTATATATATATATATATATATATATATATATATATATATATATATATATATATATATATATATATATATATATATATAACGTCTTATTCTGCACAAACAAATTAGACTGTTTCATTATCTATAGTGTAGTCAGTATTAAAATCAAATATTGCATTAAATTTATTTATAGAAAAAAGTTATTTCATAGCAAATAGCAAATTTTAACCGCAAAATTAAAGAAAAATTTCGATTACACTAAGTCAATTAAAAATCAAATTAAGGAATACTTTTCAAGAGACATCTCAAGAAAAATTAATAGAACTCTTTTAAAGTATTTGGAAACGATTTTCAGTTTCGAGAAAATTTATTATCTACAGTAAAGAAAAGTTTATTTTCAGAAAGCAATTAAAATATGAAACAATTTGATGAATGAAGAGAGAATTCTTATATTTTAATAACCCCGATAATAAGTAGGATATTTATTTAGAAATCGATTAAAATCTTAATTGTATGTAGAAAAATATTAATAATTGACTTCCTTTAAAATTAAAAATTAGGAAATCATTTGATATTGACTCTATTTCATACATATACTCTCACTAGTTTAATATCTTTTTTTAAGAAATTAAAATTTGTACTGTTTCTTGAAAATAATTTTCAATATTAAATATATTTTAAGATTTTAGGTTCTTATTTCATTGCATTATAATGGTTTAGTGTTTATACAATAATTTTCTGTACATAATATAAAATTTTAAATTAATATTTTTTTTTAAAATTTGTGTGAAAAATAGTTGTAATAAAAAGTAATAATTTAAATTTAACAATAATATGGGAAAACCATAAAACCAATATACTACATTGATCACCAGGGCATTTAAAATTTTTGCAACTTAAACACATGAAAAAAAAATTTTTTTTCAATAACGGCGGGCAATGGGTGACGAATCCTTCGCCACAACAAAGCTGAAAACTGCTACTCGTTTGTCGTTACCCAGTGGACACCTGTGAACCAAGTCACGGAGGCGAGTAGCATTATCCGTGCCATACCACCTCAAACCCGTTAATAGGGTAGACCATATTCATATTTCATATCAGAAGAAAGGACAGAGATTCACAGAGAGAAATTAACAGCCATGCCCGAACCGGGATTCGAACCCGGGACTCACAATACTTGAGTCAGAAATGTTAACCACTCAGCTCTCGGTTGGCATATAATAAGAAAACTTGTACCAACCAAAAACTAGATAGATAGATTTCTTCAAGTGTTAAAATTAAGTAATGATTTTTAAGATATGGGATTGAAGTTATTCTGTTAGTATCAATTTGAATTCTGCCTCGTGTAGTGACCGGGGGGTAAGAATCGTCCCAATGTACCTATGCGTGTCGTAAAAGGCGACTAAAATGAACCCAGTCCCTGGGGGTATAACCAGGTTGGGCGTGGGGTTAACAACCCCCACCCCGGAAAAACTCAACTGTTCAGAAATCCAAAGAAAGAATTATCCGGCCTCCTCATTTTGCTAAACGACTTTGAAATGGCTTGAGGACTTTGTTTTTAGGAACATGGAATGTGAGGTCACTGTACTACAGTAAAGGACTTCAATCTCTCATAGAAGACCGAAACTCCGATGGCGTGACTGCCTTGAAAACGACCTAAAAACACTAAAAGTGACAAACTGGATGACCTTATCCAAAAATAGAGGGTCCTGGTATGCACTTCTGAGGAAGGCAAAGGCCCACCCTGGGCTGTCAGGCCAACGAAGAAGAAGAAGAATCAATTTGAATTCTGCCTCGTGTAGTGACCAGGGGGTAAGAATCGTCCCAACGTACCTATGCGTGTCGAAAAAGGCGACTAAATCCAGTCCTTGTAGGTATTATCTGGTTGGGCATGGGGTTAACAACCCCACCCCGGAAAAACTCAACTGTTCAGAAATCCAAAGAAAGAATTATCCGGCCCCCGCATTTTGGTAAACGACTTGGAAACGGCTTGAGGACTTTGCTTTTAGGAAGATGGAATGTGAGGTCACTGTACTACAGTAAAGGACTTCAATCTCTCATAGAAGACCGAAACTCCGATGGCGTGACTGCCTTGAAAACGATCTAAAAACACTAAAAGTGACAAACTGGATGACCTTATCCAAAAATAGAGAGTCCTGGTATGCACTTCTGAGGAAGGCAAAGGCCCACCCTGGGCTGTCAGGTCAACGAAGAAGAAGAAGAATCAATTTGAATTCAAAGTTCTTGATTGTTTTAATGTTTAGAGAATTTTTTATATAAATATTTACTTATCATAACAATTTTAGGAATATTTTGCAGTGGCGAACAAAACATTTCCATATTTTTAACTGAACAAAAACAAATATAGTAGAACTTTTAGTAATTGTTAAAATATCTTACATTTTAAATTTAAACACTTTTAAGCATTTTTAAGACTTCTAAGGAAAAGAAACGCTTCATTCATTTTAGCGAAAGTAATTACATTGATTAAGAAATCTACAATAGAAACAAAAGCCTTTTACATCTTCCAATTCTTAGCAGAAATTGATTTTTCTTTTATCTTTATCCTATCACAATGCATAAAAGAACAATATCCATAGTGAATTTTTTATGAAACATATATTTTAAAAATTCAATCTATGCGTAAGTTTAATGAGGCCGATAACAAACTCAAAAGTTAAACTTAATTTACTGATAAAAAGGAATAAAAAATAGAATAATTTAAAAAAAATCTTAATTTTTATTTGAATTGGTTTTCTATTCATTTTTACTCCAGCACGATAATTTTATCATCTCTAAGTATTTTTTGAAAATATAATTGATCTGTATAAATTAAAATTGTTTTCATATAATTTTGTTATTGTTAGTAAGAATCTTAAAACGCTTTTGTTAAAAATTTATAGAATAATTACTTTTTTGGGGCCGTGGTAGTCTAGTGGTTAGGGTATTGTCCTTCCATGCGGAAGAGTGGGGTTCGATTCCCAATGCCGCCAAAGACCCACCGAGTACATGAGATATAATAAATTTGTAGAATCGAAAATCCTGTGGTCGGTCGTTGAGTAGTTACCATGGGTGCAATGGTCTGGAGAAATATACTCCCCCTTCAGATCATTGCCAAAATTGAGTGAGTAGGTCCTCTGGTGCTGTCATCTATCGGAGAATTTGAAGAGCAAAAAGTCGTACATTCACCTTCATGGTGCTCTGATTAAACAAAAGACGCTCCCAAATGACTTAAATTCACATAGCCAAGGCAAGCGAGCTTGGCTTGTCCAAGTGTCATTAGTAACAACAACAACTTTTTCTATTTTCTAATCAAAATATTTGATCACAAATATTACAGTATAGTTAAAGATTCATCGATGATTCAATAATAAAACGCTTGGTTAATAACCACAGTAACTAATTCAATTTTTTTATATTTTTTTATATGAAGCATCATTTGCCACGGGAAGTGGTTGTTAGAGTGACCACGGTGTACTCACCTTCACTGGGTTGCTGGAACTCCGTGGGTTGAGGACGTGTCCACGTTAATATGTGACGTCCAAAGTCCTTCCGCTGGTGTGGCGTGGATGTGGAGAGAAGGGTGCCAGCTCATGTGTGGCCTCGTCACCTGACCGTGGCTCAAAATGACGAGGTACCTTAATAGAGCGAAGTCGTATTTTCACCTTCGTGGTGCTCTGATCCAAACGAAAGACGCTCTCTATTGACTTAAATTCGCACTGCCAAAGGCATAGCGAGATTGGCTTGTCCAAGTGTCATAAGCAACAACAACAACACTAATTCAAAATATGGCCATTTTATTTCTCAAACTGCGCTTATACGTTCAACAGTAAATTTCTTGCTGCTTATCAAAGAAATAAATTAACTTATCAATAAGTAGGAAGCAGATTTTCCTTTAACTAATTCTGTTGTCCAATTATTCTATGTCATAAATATGAAGTTTTGTGTATTAGAATACCAGATATTTTTGATAGCTCATATTCCTATATGCTTTTACGGAATTTAATTGCTTTTTTTTCACGTATACTAAAAATCTACTTTTTAAGAGAAATTTGAACCATGATTATTCTGATCTGACTTAATTCAACTGTCATATCATGATTTAATGATTACCATATTAAAAACTGAAGCAAAAAGTACATTAAATGTATTAAACATTTAAAGTTCATTTTTTTTTATAAAAGGAAATATCCTTTTATTCTCCAACCAGCGTACTGCCAGAGTTTTTCCTTTTCGATTCAAAATATCAAAATTTCATTTTCGATTCAAATTATATTTTAATTTATCGGTTTATTGTTTCTTGCTTAGATCTATGCTGTGCTTGAGTAATTTTGGGTGGTAAATGACTAATCATTGAGTTTAATTTGCAGATATTCCAAACTGAAAAATAAAATAGTTTTTTGATTTTGCTAATAAAATATAAATTACGGTGAATTTTAGTTTTCTATCCAGAAAATAAACACATGAAAGAAGATTTAAATGATATCCAAAGACAGTTCTAACTAACAAAGTTATTTATGCTTAATTAATCAAATATTAAAAAAACAATAATTTTACAAGTAACTTCAATTTACATTAGAAAATAATTTCTTGTGAAACTGACTTTTTCACTCGCCGTTACTAAGAACCATTACGGGCCGTGGTAGCTTAGTGGTTAGGGTATCAGTCTTCCATCCGGAAGGGTGGGGTTCGATTCCCAATGCCGCCAAAGACCCATCAGTACATGCGATATACGTGCTCGTTAAATCAATGAACTCGAAAGTCCTGTGGTCGGTCGTTGAGCAGTTACCTTGGGTGCAATGGTCTGGAGAAATTTACTCCCCCTTCAAATCAATGCTAAAATCGAGGAAGTAGATCCCCTGGTACTGCCATCTATCGGAGGATTTGAAGAGCAAAAGTCGTACTTTCACCTCCATGGTGCTCTGATTAAATGAAAGACGCTCCTAATTGACTTAAATTCGCCTAATCAAGACATAGCGAGCTTGGCTTCTCCAAGTGTCATTAGTAACAAGAACCATTACTCAAGTTATATCATGCTGTTTGTATATGCATTATAAATTATGTGTATTCTTACCAAAATAAAAGCATATTAAATTGATTTTAGAGCTCTAAGTAGATAGTAGCAATACAAAACATTTCTTATGCTATTCTTTGCTGTTGGATGGGGAACCTAAAGCAAACAAAGAATAGCCTAAGAAATTATTTTGGTTTTCTCATACAATATTTACCACCCAATGACAGGGTGTGTCCATCGAAAAAAGAATTCAGAGGAGGATTCGCAAGATATTGTGAATTAATTTGTCTTTTGTAAATAGTCTGTATCACGGAATAAAATCAAACCTGGGTTACAATTCTCTTTCTTTTTGTTTCAGTTAATTTATTAGAGAATCCCTGTTTCTTTAGTTGGATTCCTATTTTCAAAGAAAATTATTCATTAATCTCTTGTGTTTCTATTCTAAAATTAATTATTAATAATATAATAAATTATTAATAAAGTAATAATAAATAAATAAATTAATTAATTAATAAAATAATAAAATTATTATATCATACAGAAAATTAATTACTTTTAATAACTACAAGCTGCAAGTGAATTTTCAAAATTATTTAAACGAATATTTCTTTGTATTTTTAAATAAGTAAAATAATAAATAAGAGTAAAATAGAATGTGCACTTTATATATAAAAAAAGATAATCATGTATTGCAAATTCATGGGCAGTTTTTTTGTTTAGCGATTTATCGTTTGAAGATGAATTACACGAAAGTACCTGAATTTTTTGTTGCTAAACTTGAAAGTTTATATATCTTTTTTTAATTTTTTTTATTGAAATTAAATTATTTTTTTAGGAAAAACTGCTACAGTAAATTTTATTTTATTGAGTGTAATTTACTGTTATATAATGCATTTCATTTTTATCAAAATATAAATTAGTTTTATTGCAATTAAAATAGTTTATTTTATGCAAATCGATGTTTTTTAATTGTTAAAAAATGTGATAATTATTTTTAAGATATATTTATAATTATTATTATAACATGTTTTTAAAAATGAAGTCGCATCTAGAAGCATACATCTGGAATAGAAAATATCCCCGTATCATAATAATTATTGTGAATCTGTACATTTGTTTTTACATTTTTTAATTTTAACATAAAGAGTAATGATTTTGATAGCATCAGCTAGTAGTCCATTTTAGTAAATTGATTGCAAACCTTTTCAGATATTTATGTTTAAATGGAGAGACTCGAATGATATAAAATGCTATATGATTTTATTCAGTAGAATAATCATTAGAATATTTGATTTATTGTATATTATTGTATTGTGCTCCAAAATATATATAATATTATAATATTGCTCATAATTTGAAATTCCTCAATTGTTTAATACGAATATTTCAGCACATAATATCAAATTAGCTTATGAACACTAATGTTTGTCTTAAAATAATATTAATTAAATATTATTATGTATTGCTAAATTATGCGACAAAATATTATTATATGAAACTAAATTACGCGTCAAAATATTATTTTACGTAAATATTGATGATTATTTTGTTAAGCAAAACAAATGAATTTAAACAGAAATTTTAAAATACTAAATACTAACTAGGGAGAATGTAGTTGGGTATAAATAAATAAATAAATAAATAAATAAATAAATAAATATATATATATATATATATATATATATATATATATATATATATATATATACATATATATATATATATATATATATATATATATATATATATATATATATATATATATATATATATATATATATATATCACCATGCATATACTACTACATTCTCCCTAGTAGATCAACAATTATTTTTCATGAGAACATGAGAAACATTTACGCGTCAGAGATCAACACTTTTATTTATAGCAAAAATCAAAAATCTTGAAATCTTGTCACCAAGATTTGTTCAATATAGGCAAAAGGCTTTAGAAAATATAAATCTAATTTATGACTTTATATATACAAACACAATCACTGAATTTAAAATAACTATTTTTATGAAAAGTAATGAAATTTTTTGTTTTGTTTCTAATTTGTGATCTTATTTAAAAGAGAAAGTTTCCTCATTATATAAGAGAGTTTCCTAATGTAGTTTTAACAATTATTGATTTCAACTCTAAATTTACAACGTGGTGACCTTAATGGATGCTATAACTTTGAAGTTTCCAGAATTTTTTTTTGTTTTTACATGTACTATATTTAAATTCGATTAAAAAAAATCAACCACTTTCTTCATGAGACTTTGTGTTTTCTTTTCTTTAAAAAAGGAAAATTTTAAAGTAAATTGAACGGTTTTTTTCTCCAACAGAAATGCGTTTAAAATAGTCCACAAAGATGTTTTTCACACAAAATATAATTTAATCAAAAAAGCTTATTTTTATAAATTTCTTGAATCAATTTTTTTCCAACTGTGGGCACTTAAGGGTTGAACCCTATGCCACAACAAGGCCAGAAACTGCTACTCATTTGTCGTTATCCAGCGGGCACCTGTGAACCAAGTCACGGAGGCGAGTAGCGTTACCCGCGCCATACCACCACAAACCCGTTTATAGGGTGAACCACATTCATACATCATCACGGAAGAAAGGATAGAGAAACACAAAACAGAGAAAGAAAGAAACATCCATGCCCGATTCGGGTTTCGAACCTAGGACCCATAGCTCAGGAGTCAAGAGCGCTAACCACTCAGCCTTCAGTCGGTATTTCTTGAATCATTAAAAACATTATTTTTTTCCTGACTATTTAATCAGGTATTGTAAGCCTAACAGTGACTAAGCTTTAATAACCTGCTGTTGACCAAAATGGTACAGGAGGAAATAAAAACTATGCCAGAGTGTCTTTTATTTCTAATATCAGTTTCTCATTAATTTTTCAGAGATCTACTTTTCAACGCAGAACACATATTGTAAGTTAAATCATAATTTTAAGTTAAATTATAATTCTTCTTACTTTTGCGATCCTTTAATTCCCTCTATACAGTTTTAGAAATCAGTTGAAGAAATCCTCATCATGGCAAAGGGAATGTAACGGATGCCATACGTGATGACGTGTATCAAACTACTCATTTGAATGAATTTAAAGATGCGCGGAAACTATGTATAACGGATTCAGTGAGCTGCGGTGGTAGGGTTAATCATACTGTTATTCTCATTATTGGAAGATAGGGAGCTCAAATTCTGACCGAACCGAAGAGCTTTCGTTTTGTTGTCGTGTGCCAGCTAGGCTGGCAATATGGGGTGCGCTGCTCCACTGTTCCAATTGAACCATATTTTGGTGTGGAGTCCGACTTCCTCAGTACACACATACATGCCTTAGGGACCCGTTTATAGAGTAGGCAACTATTCACAACCCATTTATATAAGGAAAGGACAAAAACAGGATAGATAGAGAGAGAAAGTACATCCATGCCCGAACTGGGATTCGAACTCAGGACCTCCCTATACGCAGTCAGACACGCTGACCACTAGTTAGGCGGCAACGTTCTATTTAATCTTTAGATTTACGATATGTTTAAAAGGATTTACAATAAAATCTTTTATTTGCTGATAACTACATGCATACAAAAATAATAATATGTAGCAATTTTTTTGCAAATTGTATTTCTAATTAAATTCAATAGCTTTAATTGAAGTGAGTTTTAGGACCATGTGACAAGTATTAGTTATACTTCTTCTATATTTAATGGTGTGACACTTGTATTTTACAGCTCTTTATATAATCTTTAGATTTATTATATATTTTAAATCGCTAACAATACCTTTTTTATTTGTTTTTAACTGCATTCGTTAGCATACAAAAACCATAACGTGTAGCATTATTTTTGCAAATTGTTTTTCTAACTAAATTCACTCTATTTAGTAAAAATCAATTTCAGAACCATGCGACAGGTATTATTTACGCTTTATATAGCAATAAAACGACGATCAACTTGTTTAGTGGTCAGCGTGCCTGACTACGGATAAGGAAGTCCTTGGTTCGAATCCCGGTTCGGGCATGGATATACTTTCTCTCTCTATCTATCCTGTCGTTGTCCTTTCCTTGTATGAATGAGGTGTGAATGGTTGCCAAACCTATAAACAGGTCCCTACAGCAAGTGTGTACTGAAGAAGTCGGACTCCACAATAAAAATATGGTTCAGTTGAAAAAGTGTAACAGCGCACCCCATGTTGCCAGCCTACGACAATGAATGAATGAATAACAATAATACTCTCAAACAAGTAAAAAAAGTTTATCAATTGTAAGTTTATATTAATGTTTTTCCAATTAAAATAAGAATTCTATTGTTAAAAAAATTTGACGTGATTTACAGTTATTGTCTTACAATAATAATTAATAATAAGATTATATAATAAGATACAATAATAATATTACATAATAAAATGTGGATAATTATGGAAAGGAATTGTATTTGATTACATATTAAATATATTTTTGAAAACGTATCTTAACAATCTACATTGAAACATCTGAATTAAACCCGGAATATAATTTAAAGTAAAGAAAATATTAAATAAATAAGTTACTTAATGATTTTTGTAATATCTTCTTCTTAGCTACAATTTAGAAATCTGTTGCTTGTTTTTTTTAAAAAAATGGCATGCCTTATGAAAGTATTACAAGAATATCCTGATTTTCATTGATAGAATATAAGCCTATGCTATGACAGTTCAAAATATATAAATTACGTTCCTAGAAGCTAATTATCAATCAATACATATGTAGAGTTCAATGCCCGATGGCCTTGACATGCTAACAATAAAGCCATCAAAATCGTCACGAACGGTCCATTCCTGTAGACTGCTGTCAACTGATTCCAAAGTACATATCCAGAGGGGGGGGGATCTAGATGGAACAGAGAGAAAATTATAATAATTTTCATTTTGGGAATTTTAGAAAGAGAAAATCTCGCAACTCGCACGTCTTTTCAGCAGAACAATAATTTATTTTACCATATTCCCTCTAAGCAACCGATGGTCCGAGAAAAGTGGGGGTGATGGACAAGACTGGGAAAAACGAGAATTAGAGAGGAGTTGGAAGAAAAGGAATTTCGAAAAGGAGGAAAAGCGTTCGTTTCCCATCTCAATTTTATCACATAAACGTGACTAGACATTTCGTTTTTGAAGAAAAGATGAGAAATTTAAGTATGGACTATAAGTATTTGAATAATGATGATTTAAAATATTGGAAAAGAAGGGAGAAGTTAGAAATTTCTAGAAAGAATAAGGTAGTTAAATGAGAATGCCACATTCAAAGTTTTTTTATCACTGAAATTTATAGGAATCGAGCAAAATATAGTATTATATGATGTTAATAATATTACAGTTTTGTCTCGTGTTAAATAATTTTTATCATATATAATATGGCGTTTTTGTATATTTAGCATGTTATTTGAAAAAGTAGTCAAAAATAGATTTTTAAAATTAATTAAAATAAAGAAAATTATTATAAATATAGCTCAATATAAATTAAATTTTTAAAGCAAATAATTAACGAAGAGGATGAAATTTCAGCAGAAATAAATTGCAAGTCACCTTGGTATTACTCTTATTAGCTATTTAGCTTTCATATCTTTCATGTTTAATAATTTTAAAATAAAGCATTTTATAGAAAATTTTAAAATGTCACACTAAATAGGTCGATTATTTTCTTTTTATTTAAAAAAAGGAAAAAATATCCTACAGTATTACTGAATAAGAACTCTTGAATTCCATGCTATCAAACAATCGAATTATTGATTAAGATAATTAATGAATTCAGAAGTACAAAGTTAACAACAAGAATAATCCAATTAGTCAATTTTAAACTTTTTGGTTATTTCTAACCTATTAGATCACGATTGGTCGATTCATTTTAATGTATGAGAAACGAAAACTAATTTCAACTTTTCTCTTAAAAATGTTTCCAAAAACAAGAATAAACCATTTATTTATTAATAACAGCAACTGTTGTTATTAATAAATATATGATTACCATGTACAATTTTTAAGCTGTATTTTAAACCAATTATGTTTAACAAGCATTTAAAATTTTTAAATAATGAAATGCAAAATAGAATAAAAATTTCTGGAAGAATTAATATTGAAATTATTTTATAGGTATTTATCAAACAGAGTAACAAATTTCAAACATTACAAAGTTTTAAAATCTAATTTCTTTACGTAAAATAGTCTGGCAAACGTTAAATTATAATTTACGTTCGGAAGAAATCCGATATAATCGAAATGGAGAACCTTTTACCTTTAATCTCAATTAAACACAAAAAACTTGTTTCAGATCATTAATAAATTAGGCTAATTTGATACTAGTCTGTTGCTGAAAAACTCTCGATTTTTTAAAAAATGAAAACGCAGAAAAATTTATGCAAACATTTATTTTAAAAAATCAAATAAATTCTAGTTGAAGGAATATTCAAAAGTGGCAATGTTGTTGTTGTCGTGTGCCAACTAGGCTGGCAATATGGGGTGCGCTGCTTCACTTTTTCAACTGAACCCTATTTTGGTGTGAAGTCCGATTTCCTCAGTACACACATGCCATAGGGACCCGTTTATAGGGTAGGCAACCATTCACACCTCATTCATACAAGGAAAGGACAAAGACAGGATAGATAGAGAGAGAAAAAGTATATCCATGCCCGAATCGGGATTCGAACCCAGGACCTCCCGACCCGCAGTCAGGCACACTGACCACTAGACACGTTGGGCGGCCAGTTATCATATATTTCAGTTAAATATATTTCCAAAGTTAAAAACTACAAGAAGTGAAAGCTTTCAAAGTAGTTCCATAATTTGAAACTCTCATCAAATCAGTTAAATTTATATATTTTAAATTTTGTTAAAAGGATAGTGTTTCCGTGAATATACAGGATATTCATATACCTTGATAACGAAAGTTAAAAAATTAATAACAATCAGATCTACAATATGAATTTAAAAAATTTACATTGTAACGAGTTTTTAATGTAATCTGTATAGCCAAAAAAATGTTAAAAATCATATTTGATGTGTGTTGTTGTTGTTGTCGTGTGCCAGCTAGGCTGGCAACATGTAGTGCGCTGCTCCACTATTCCAATTGAACCATATTTTGGTGTGGAGTACGACTTCCTCAGTACACACATGCATTAGGTACCCGTTTATAGGGTGGGCAACCATTCATACAAAGAAAGGACAAAGACAGGATATACAGAGAGAGGAAATATATCCATGCCCACACAGGGATTCGAATCCAGGACCTCCCTATCCACAGTCAGGCACTCTGACCACTACACAGGGTAGGCGGCAAACTTATTGATAGTTCAAACAAATTAGCAAAGAAGGAATTTAATTTCATCCGTAATCGTGTAATTGATCGTCATTTGATCGTGTAATTGATATGGTCACGTCATCATGTAATTGATATAGAAGTGGTGTGGATATCTATGTAATTTTCAAAAGTAAATGTCTTTTTCACATATCTGGCTGAAAATATTAATGAGAATGAATGTATTTTTGTTCATTTTAAAATTCTAACATTCAGGACTTTTTACAAATTTTGTTTAATTTATCATTGCTTATTGTTCAGCGATAGTTCTTTGAAACTAGTGACTTTTCATCAATTTTTACAGCGTACATCCAACAGTATCAAAAATGTGATTCAGGAAAATAGTAAGAATATTGTGAGAAAATTGTATTCACCTTCACTCCAACTATAAAAAGTACAGGGTGATCTTTTTTAAAGTGACAGTGTTTGGAGCACCCCTTAGCGCGATCTGATAGCCGAAATGGCGCCAAAATTGGTAAATAGACTAATCAAGATACGGGAAAAAAAGGATTCCGTGAAAAACAATTTTAGTTCCAAAAATCCCTGCTAGTACATTTTGTGACGTTTTACAATGTATAAAATGTGTGAGAAAAGAAAACATACAATCGTACAATTAAATTATTAAGGTGTTTATTTACTACATCAATTTCCCCAGTGAGGAATTAGACCACATTCCATGTGAGCACCGTTTTAAAAATAACACCGTGCATTCTGTGCACAGCGCTCTCCTCAGCCGTACGTATCATACCACGAGGAATATTCCGCACTGTCTGTGTTATGTTGTCCTTTAGAATAGACAAATTTGATACTCCACCAGCATAAACGCACGATTCGGTAACGTGAGAGGCATGGCCACTGGAGCTCGTTTATCTCAGCTGAGATTGTTTGTCGGAGCTGTCTACTACTTGCTTTTATAGCCCCTATTACTGGCACTGTAAATGCACAACATTTGCATTTTTCTTTAATACTCGTGTTTTATGCTAATTACTCGTTATTGTAAGCTACTGCAGCGCCACAAAATGCCTTGCGGTGACTTTTGGAACTAAATTGTTTTTACGAAATGTTTTTTTTTTATGTTTTGATTAGTCTAAATACCAATTTCGGTGTCCTTTAGTCTATTAGATCGCGCTACAGGACGCTCTCCAAACATTGGTACTTTAAAAAAAATCATACTGTACAAAAGTAACTTCCGTTCCTCAATCAAAAGAATAATTTAACTCTACGTTATGTGGAATCAATGGATGAGACAATATGGAGATAGTGAGTGGTAGGGTACTTACTTGCCTCAAAAAATGAAACTAATCAGAAAGTGAATGAAAATGGTTTTAATGAAGGAAGAAAAATCTGATTTTCATCTCGATTCAACTACGGTGTATCTTACGAATATCATACTCCAAGATTAAGAACTGTATATTCATACAGACAGGGAATATTTGCTTAAAGATTGTGTGATAAAAAGTGATTGGAATAAAAATGGGATGCAATTTCATTTACTTCCCAAAATCATGTCCGAACTGAATCAATGAACATTGAAATTTGAATTACCAGATTGAGTATATGGCATGTGGGAGACCTATATTAAATATATAATTAAAAAAATTAATGCTTTTCTTCCTACATAACAGCAATTATTATTTAATTGATTCAGCATTTAGAAGTAAACTATTTTTGAAAACGTTTGATGTTTTGAAACACATTTTTAATACCTTAAAAGTGAATTACATAGTTCTTACACCTTTATAAATTGTGATAAGAAAATGATTTCAATCTTGAGATTTATTTTGTCGATGACTATAAACAAAAGTTCATTTATAATGACTCAAAATATCTATCATACTGGAATAATTGAATATTGGTTGCATATATTCAATTATTCCAGTATGATAGAAAAAAAGCCGCCCAACTTGTCTAGTGGTTAGCGTGCCTGACTGCGGATAAGGAGGTCCTGGGTTCGAATCCCGGTTCGGGCATGGATGTACTTTCTCTCTCTATCTATCCTGTCTTTGTCCTTTCATTGAATGAATGAGGTGTGAATGGTTGCCTACCCTATAAACGGGTACCTATGGCATGTGTGTAAAGCAAAGTCGTACTTTCACCGTCATGGTGCTCTGATTAAAACGAAAGACGCTCCCATTTGACTTATATTCGCATAGCCAAGGCATAGCGAGCTTGGCTTGTCCAAGTGTCATTAGTAACAACAACAACAGAAAAATCAGAAAGTCGCTTAAAATAAAAATATTTGACAAATTATTGAGGGTAGTCGCAAGTTACGTAATAAAGTACCGATTTTGGTGTTCTATCGCAAAAAGTACTTATTCTGGATGATGCAATCACGTTGTAAATATTATATTTTGAAATAAATATAGTATAAGAATTGTGATCGTAAAAGACAAATGCATAAGTTTCTATGTTTACATATTGCATATTTGTTTCTATTTATTTGCGCAGGGCACGTTTTACTTTTTTAAAAAGACATTCTTGAAAAATCTTGATGAAAAATAAATTAGATCTATGAATTTGTTCATAAAATATGCTGAACAAGAAAAAAAATCCTTATTTATTAAAAAAAAAAAACTATTTCCATAGAACGTTAATAATCAAGCAAAAATATTTTAATAATCACAAATAAACATTCAGTAATTTTAAATTAATCATTATGTTTATAATATAAAAAATTGATGTATTTTAAAATTATTATATATATATATTTTTTATCTGTAACAGAGTATTTTACTTAAGTGAGGCTTTCTTAAATAAAATTTTCGACGCAATAAATATAAAATATTCATTTAAACTTATGCGATATTTTTATTTATATCACATATTTTTTATTAAAACATTCTATGCTTATTACTTGGTTCTAAGCTACTCTAGATGAATAGTGTAGACAAGGAAAAATTTATAATGCCTCGTTATACGTTTGAAGCTTATTTTCACAATTCTTATTAAATTGCATGATTAATATTTTTTACTCTTCATCCGAAATACCTGCATAATCTCTAATGTACCAAAAATAACAAAATTTAATTTATTATTTTTTAATAAAATTTTAACATTAGTCGCATGTAGTAGAGCTTAAACATCAAAAAGAAAGTTTAAAAATGAATATTTTTAATAACCAGATTAAAAATTTCATGTGAAAAATTTCATTGTAATATTTTTGAAGGAAGAGCTTTTTTGGACTTTAATTGAAAAACAAATAAGAAATTTACATCGCTCTCCACTAAATACTGAAAAAAAAAATGCATTATCTTTGTGTTTTATTTTTGATACTTTGAAAATTGATACATTAAAAAAAACATAGCGAACATGCCAAACTTTAAAAGCAGCTACAATTTTTATGGAAAAGGAAATTTTTGACACTAATGTATAAAAAATAAGGAGTATTTTTATCATCGCTTGTTAAAGTTAATAAGATGTTTTTAACAAAATTAGAGTTTAGAACTAATGTTTAATTATTCACGGTTGCCGTTAAGTGACTGGTTTTTCACTTACACGATAAAAGAATTCGGTTTTTTTTCTTATTTTACTGCCTTTTAACAATAATTTTTGGTCTACTAGGACTAATTATGCAAAGAATTAGTTTAATTTTATTATTTAATAATGTATTGCATCATTGTTCATTTTAATACAAGAGGAGAAAATCTGTAGTTGAGAAGAGTTACAGCTCTGGTTTCATTTAACCACTTTTGTTGTTGTTGTTGTTTACTTATGACACTTGGACAAGCCAAGCTCGCTATGCTATGTGAATTAAGTCGATTGGGAGCGTCTTTCTTTTTAATCCGAGCACCATGAAGGTGAAAGTACGACTTTGCTCTACACACATGCCATAGGGACCCGTTTATAGGGTAGGCAACCATTCACACCTCATTCATACAAGGAAAGGACAGCGATAGTATAGATAGAGAGAGAAAGTACATCCATCCGAACCGGGATTCGAACCCAGGACCTCCTTATCCGCAGTCAGGTACGCTGACCACTAGACAAGTTGGTTGGCACCACTTTTAATTTTTAATAGTAATAAATATAGTTAAGAAGGCTGGATTCAATAAAAGATTACTTTTTAATAAAACTATATTTTAATTAACTCGTTTGATTCATGTACCCGTCAGAAATTTATTTCCGCTAAACATCTCAGTAATTTAGTCTTAATGCTGAAATATAATTCAGTTATTATATCGAAGTGTCTTATAAAAGGAATGGGTTGTTTCTAGTTTAATATCTAGTTCAAATTATTTATTTCTATTTAAACTAAACGAGCGTAATAAAGTTATCAATTTTGTCCTACTCTAGAGAGAGAGAGAGAATTTATATGTTATTATTTTAAATAACCTGTCTAATATATAATAATAAATATGCTTTTCAAAAAATTATATTTAGAAACAAAAGATAATTTTACTGAACCTAGATTTTAGATGAAATATCTGGGAATTGTATAACTCATTTATAAGCAGGTTAAAAAACCATTATCTTCTTATAAGAAATAGGTATCTTCTTTTACCTGCTAATGTTTTTATAAATGCATATATCAATTTAATAAACGCGTCATTGAGATTTATTTTGACTTCCTAGTTATTGACATAGTTCTTAGCCATTGGTATATACAATGCATCACAAAACTACCCTATTACGAAGAATAATCGAACATTAATAAACGAATCAAAGTCATAAAGTATGTATAACTTAACGGCAAAAAAAGTAACGATGATAATGAGAAAATTTATTGTACCTAATATGTTTAATGACCAATATACGACGCAGTTTATGGTCTAGGAATGTTATTACCATGCCCATTTTTTCCAAATACCTAATAATCTCAAGCAATTGAATGCAAATGTATGAGGAATGATGGCCCTTTAAATGTCTTCTTCACTGCATTCCTCGATGTAACCGTGGAAGCATATCCATTAGATGTGTTTGTAATAGGCTATTTTCCCACTGTTATTGTTTTCCTGTAATAATAGAATAAAAACGGAAATAAAACCCATCATTGTTTTAGACACCCGTGAAGATAATCAACGTATACTAACAAATTTTTTCCATTATGATCATAAATATTTACAAACGAGAGATATTTGTACCATCATTGGTAAGCAGGCCTGATTCCATTATTATTCTTTGGTATACTATACTAAATAAATTTAGGTAAAAATACTATATATTTTAAACGTATTAGCTTCTGATTAATGTATTTTCATAGATTTTTGGTCGTATATACGTGTCACAAAGTAAACAAACACAGAAATTTTCTCTGCATCCACACAGACGCTTGTGCACGAGGAAAGCAAAAATTCGACAACCATTCTCTGCGGTTCACCTAGGATTGAACCTGTAATATTTCACTCCACAGAACACCTTCATACTATTTGATTATGATGAATCCATTGCCCACATAATTCGGATTTTGAATATTAACGAACAAGATCTTTCTTTATTATTGAAGGCATTTTTGAAGACATTTTTCATTTTCATTAAATGACTTGTCTGTATTAAGGCATTGTGTGTATTAAAGTCAGTTTCAAAGTTCAGCTAAAAATCATCTGTCCAGTGTAGGAAAATCAATTTGAATAGTTTTGTAATTGCAGAAAAATTTGAGACATTGAAAACGGTATTTTGAAATTCTTTCTGTATTATAAGATGTAATTCCCATCGACAAAAGCAAATTTATATTTTTCCAAATTTTTGTCACATAGTGTTAGATTTTGCTTTATTAGTTATTTTACAAAAACTACAAATTTTAATTTTTTTTTAAATTCTATGATAAAAAAAAAATAAAAAATTACCTTTATTTTGCAACACATTACCATCACCCAAAAATGTCTTTGAAATATGAGATATATAAAGTTACCTGGTAAATTCCAGAAATTCCACAGCACATTCTTTCTCTGCGTAATTTTGTTAAAGTGTTAATATACATCTCTACATTTTTATTAAGTAAAGTCGTTTTTTTTAAAAAAAAATTAACTGTGATAAAAGTAAGGATAAATAAAATGTGGTAAGTGAAAAGTTTGTTTATAACGTGAAAAGGCCGTTAAAACTGTGGTTTGTCTTAATCATGGAATTTTGTGAGAGTGAAAAGTACTTTTGTGATATTAAACTACATTTGTTTTCAGTTGTTAATCTTGGTTATTAAAGTTTTCTGGCATACGCTAATTGTGTTTAGCACTCTGGCTTGTATCAACTCTTGTTTTACGTTACTACAATTGCTGTTGAATAATATGTGATTTAAAGATTGTATTCATATTTTTATTGTTTCATCAAATTAAGAATATAATAAATTAATAACTTACTAAAATGATACTTTATTGAATAATTTGATTAAGTTATGAGATTTTAACAGAGTAATAAAAAATTTAATAATCTTAAGATTCAAAAGAGATTGCTTACAAATATTGCAATTATTAATTTAAAATTCTATTAATTAATAAAAAAATTTTTTAAAAAAAATGTAATTGTCTTTGCCAATTTAAACTAACCATAAGTGGATGTTTTGTCACGTCTTTTTCATTTTGCTTTTTCTGCTGTTCTATTTTTATATGTTCTATTATTCATGTGTTAATGGCTTGAATCAATAGAAAACGGTTTCTCAAACCGATGCTTTGCTTCTTATATAAGAAATCTCGTTTTCATTAACAAAATGAACTTCAACACTATTATCAACCATTCGATGGTGAACTTCGCCTTGTTTGCTGCCAGTCGAATGATGCGATTTGAAGCTAGGAAGCAAATTCGTCAACAAATTGGGTTTACAACGCCGTCCTCAATACGAATTCACGTGAATGAAACGTTATCTGATGTCATGGTTGTTTTAAACCAATGAGAATGGCTATAAAGTATCATTCTCAGGATCTCAACTGTAACGAAAGGAACAACCACTTTATGGATAATAAAAATATATCCTTTTCTCTAATATTTCTTCATATATTAGTAATAACAATTACTTGAAAATCCTAACATGCTTTGTGTACCCAAAAATTTTCTTATTGAATGTCAAGATAATATATTTTAAAGGATGCGCACTCTTAAAAACATTGAGTGAATTTCGTTCCAGCGGAGAAAAAATATTACTTTTTTTATTTAAATTAAAATTTATGTGAAAGTGTTAAAAATATGTGTCTTAAAAGTTCGGAAGATATCCGATATAATCGAAATGGAGAATCTTTTACCTTTAATCCCAATTAAACACAAAAAAACTTGTTTCAGATCATTAAGAAATTAGGCTAATTTGATACTAGCCTGTTGCTGAAAAACTCTCGATTTTATTAAAAAATAAAAAACTAAATTTCTAGAGCCATATATAACAAAGAAAATACAGAAAACTTTTTATGCAAACATTTATTGAAAAAAAATCAAATAAATTCTAGTTGAAGGAATATTCAAAAGTGGTAATGTTGTTGTTGTTGTGGTTGTGGTGTGCCAGCTAGGCTGGCAACATGGGGTGCGCTATTCCACTTTTCCAACTGCACCATATTTTGATGTGGAGTCCGACTTCCTCAGTACACACATGCCATAGGGACCCGTTTATTGGGTAGGCAACCAATCACACCTCATTCATACAAGGAAGAGACAAAGACAGGATAGATAGAGAGAAAAAGTACATCCATACCCTTACCGGGATTCGAACCCAGGACCTACTTATCCGCAGTCAGGCACACAGAACACTAGACAAGTTGGGTGGCCAGTTATCATATATTTCAGTTAAATATATATTTCCAAACTACAAGAAGTGAAAGCATTCAAAGAGTAGAATTCCATAATTTGAAACTCACATCAAATCAGTTAGATTTATATATTTTAAATTTTGTTGGAAGTATAGTGTTTCCGTGAATATATAGGATATTCACATACCTTGATAACGAAAGTTAAAAAATTAATAACAATCAGATCTACAATATGAATTTAAAAAATTTACATTGTAACGAGTTTCTTATGTAATCTGTATAGCCAAAAGAAATTGTGAAAATCATATTTGATGTGTGTTGTTGTTGTCGTGTGCCAGCTAGGCTGGCAACATGAGGTGCGCTGCTCCACTTTTCCAACTGAACCCTATTTTGGTGAATATACAGGATATTCACATACCTTGATAATGGTGTGGAGTCCGACTTCCTCAGTACACACATGCCATATAGGGACAGAGACAGGTCGAGATAGGGGGAGACGCTTTTCACCACGCTCCTGCATTTTGCCATTAAACCAGCGTAAAAAGTTATCAATACTTCTTTACTTTTATACCATTCGACGCGGAATTTTATTTAATATCTGGTGAGAAATTTTCATGTGATTACAACGACTAGAAGAGTTATTACAAGTGAAAAACTTCAGAAAGTTTTAGATATTTAAACATGGCGGACGTTTTTGCTTTTTTAGCGAGGACAAAGTTCACCATTGCTGCGCCATTAAAGTGATTAACTCGGATATAGTGGATTTTGATTGTAGAGCCTTAACTCAAGGCCTAATTATTTGATCTGAATACAAGCTATACCGTTACAAAGACAAACTTCTGAACTTTTCCCCGCCACTACTCAGATGATTATGTAAATAATAAAAATTAAAGAAATTCTCAAAAAACTTAGAAAATCGACATTTTTCCGATAATTTTTTTTATTATTGCTGACTTCAACAACAAGATGTCTGGCTAATTTACAAGGTAAGTGCCCAGATGTTACTTTGTTTTGTTTCGCATGTTTATTCCGTGCATTTTGATATGTAGACTGTGTCGATGGGACGATTGAACTGAAAGTTATTAAACTTTTTATAAATGCAATAATTCCATATTTTTCGGCAGTTTTGCGTCAAAAAATTTTCTACGTTTCTAATTTCTCATTAAAAACTTTGTTTTCAGTTGTCCTATCGACGTAGAATAAATTTTAAATTGGAGTGGATATTCTAGAGTTTCTAAAAATATATTTTTTACTTTGGTTTACACAATAGTTTATTTTCTATAGTTTTTCAAATTTTGTATTTCAATGCTAATGTTTGTGTACATTTGCAAACTTTCATGCCTAATTTTATTTCAAAACTGAAATAAATCATTAATTTTTAATCAATACACTCCAATCTTTTTATGTTTATTCGGAGCAGATTTTTGTGATTCGAAATATGTATTACATGTGTAAAAATAACAATTAATTAATCAGAAACGGTTCAATTAGTATTTTAGGAATTTATATTTTGGAGTGTTTTCTGCTGTGGTTCTTCATTCCTCCCCTATGTATATGTATTGCTACTGTGTTAGATTCTAAGTACAACTTTTTGAAATAAAGCTTGCCCCCTGTTCATTTTCCCCTTAACCCTTTGAACACTTAATTCCAGTGCTTAATTAACTAAATTAATTAAATATTAATCAGCGTTTTTCTCGGCTTCTAATTGTCGCAGAGAAATGGGACTAGTTTCTAAGTTCCTAATTTTTTCAATGCGTCTCTAACAAGACCACTTGGAAGCCATTATCATAATTTTAACTTATATTTCTTTCTTAGTCTTTTTCTCTTGCTCTTTTGCTCTTTTACTTGATCTTTTACACTTTGGGACTGCTAGCTAAATCAAAATTAATGGACTTTAACTTCATCCTCCATGAAATTTTGTACTTTGCTTCTGTAACTACGCCTAAATCCGAAGACTGGAAAATTTTTAACACTAGTCCTGGACTTCAACTTTTCCAAAATTTTTTCTTTGATTTTAACTTTTTCACGTTCTTAGCAACACCTTTTTAAGGATTTTCATGCCTAAAAGTCTCGCCTTTTCTCGCACTTAATGGTTGGAATATAGAGGATAATTCTTGTTATAATTTTTTATTATCTATTAATCTAACTTTATTTATTGATTGTTAAAATAATTTTTTATTTCTTTATATTTATAAATTTTAATTTTTACTTATTTATTTTTCCCAAATGTAAATGAATTAAATTTTATGTAATTGAATCATAATTAGCTCATGTTTCATTTGCATTACCAGCTTCTTTAAATTAAATTTTCAAATTATTTAACTCAAATTTAACCGGCGAATTTCTTCTCCATATTTGCACCCAGGCTAACTTTAACTCCTTTACAAATCTTTAACAACTAGCCAAATGTATTTATATGCTTTAGCCTTCCATGCTATAAATCCAAGTATTTATTTATTTATTATTTTTTTAATTTTTACAGAAATAAATTTTTTATTAGCATAAAAATATTCATTTGGCTTTTATTCCTGTTTCATTTAATTATGTGTATAGTGGTTCAAATAATGCTACTTAATTTACTGGGCTCGGGAATTGATCCTAGTGGTAGTGCAGGACATAGTAATAGAAGATTGGTCATAGCTTTAATGCCTCATTTGTATATTTCTTTAATAACTTACCAAATTAGACAGTTAGCTGCAAATGTTTCTTTTTATTATTAAATAATTATTTCCTATATAGTTCTCAAGGTTTCTGCATTTAAAATATTAAATTTTTTTTCAAACTTTTAACAATGGTCAACTCCCATAACATTTTTATATCTCGTACTTTTATTGCCTCAGAGACATGAGATTTGACTAGATAAGACTTCGTGTTTTTTTCGTTTTTTATTTTTTTATTTTATTTATTTTTATTATTATTATTATTATTATTATAAGCAAATTTTCGGTCACCTACAAAATTTCGGCTACAAATCTGCCTCCTCATATTTAATATACATGTAAACTTCGCCCCAATTGTCTCAAAGTCTTTTTTTTCTTTGTTTATTTAAAAATTAATTTAGTTAATATTTCTTTCTTATTTAACGCCTCCTTCTGCTTTAATATACATGTAAACTTCGTGTTTCCTCATATTTAATATACATGTAAACTTCGCCCCAATTGTCTCAAAGTCTTTTTTTTCTTTGTTTATTTAAAAATTTGTTTAGTTAATATTTCTTTCTTATTTAACTGCTTTAGCTCCAAAAGTTTTCTTTTAAATGAAATTAAAATAAATAAATCAAATATTAAATGCTTTAAAATTAATAACTTATCGTCAGTTTATTTCCGAACCAGCTTTATTAACTTCAATTTAGTTCAACTTTCCTACCCTGGCCACAAATATGCTCTAATCCAATTTTTTTTTTTTTTATAATTTTTTTTTAAATCGTATGAATTAAAACTGTTTCTAATCTTTATAATTCTCATGCAAAACCATCTCTGCATTGCTTAGGAATACGGGTTAGACTTTCTCATTGATTTTAATTTTTTCGGTTACATTTTTGCCCCACTTCAATGACGTAAAATTATAATAACAATAATTTATGTTAGCTTACCCCAGATAAAGTTACGGACATGCGGTTTTCAGCATTATGATTGGCTAATGGCTCTCCACATTCAAAATATATTTTAGCTTTTCGTATCCTAAACTTTAAATGTTTCAGTTTGCTACTAACAACTATTTTCATAACTGCTGTAATCCAACCACCAGTAGGGGAATTGAGATACCCATGAGATTTTTAACGAATAGCGTCACAAGGGTCTACACTATTCCGCTGTCCTTTTATTAAATTAATGTTCTTTTTTATTTTATTGATTTATTTTTTTTCTTTTCAATCACAGAGGTCTGCTCCTTAGTCTGTATATCGGGTGTGCGGGGTGATATGCGGGATGGGATAATGTGCATCTGGGTCACTTCATGTTTACTGCATTTTTCCTAATAATTATTTGTCTTCAATAAACTATTACCTTACACTTCTTCAACGCTTTGGACTATCCAGACAGTTATAATTTATTCCAACTCACAATTTCCCATTAACCCTCTTACGAGCAACTGAATTACTCTCATTTCATTGGTCAAATCATCTGTCGCCCTTTAAAACATGGAGAAAAGTCCACAACCATCACCAAGGCGCAAAATTTACTCACCATGCCAATCTAATCTAGACCTGGAAGGTCCAGATCTCAACCTCAACTGCTCAAATTCCTGCTCAGTAGTGGGAATAACGAAAGAGACGGAGGTCAAACCAACCCGAAATAACGTTTGCATTACAGAAGCAAATCAAACACCACTAGCTTTGGCAATAATCAACAAATTACAGAAAATAATCCTCTCAAAAAATAAGGGAAAATTTTATCTCCCTAAAGAAATTAGGACCAGCGCAAAGGAGCTAATAAAAGAATTCACTGCTCTACAGGCTGCAAAGGACTACAAAGAAACCTCCGTAACCAACAACAACCTACATGACACACTCCAAGAACTAACTCACTTAACTACGATTACAATCCCTAATCTAACGAGCGAAATCCAGCAACTTAACAACACAATGAAAATTACCCAATCCTCACGGCAAACTTCCACTCCCGTTAACAACAGTACCAAAACCTACAGTGAAGCCCTCAAGACAAAACCTACAATTGTCATAGAAAAAACCAATAAGGAAGTCTCAAGGAAGTTAAGCAACATCAAGACCTCAATTCGCCCAAAAGGAGTATACAACAGACAGAACTATATAGAAATTAAATGCAGATCCCATGAAGATTCCACAAAACTCAAAGAAACCCTGACTAAGGAGAACCTGAGAGTCAACGACAAACCCCTACCAACAATGAAAATTATAATTCTCAGCCTCCCGGAAGACACACCTGAAAAATACTTGCTTGAAGCAATTAAAGAAGACCTACAACTAGACCACCGCAACCCCGAGATCCAAATTACGCAGATTCGGAAAACTCTTAGCATCTATAATCTCTGGAATTATGTTATAGAAATGCCTCGCTTCCTAGCCATACGACTTCTCAAAAATCGGAGGATCTTCATAGGTATCCGAAGCTACAGGTTAGAAAAGTTCTTAGCTTATAGACGGTGCCAAAAATGTCAGGATTTCTCACACCCAACAAATAACTGTCCTCATACAAATTTATACTGTGGACGCTGCGGTGAAAACCATAACACACCGGATTGCCAAGCGAAAAAAGCATTCTGCATAAACTGCCATGCAGAAAATAAAAAAGGCGAAAACTTAAATGTAAACCACCCAGCTTACGACCGAAGATGCCCTACCTTATTAAAATACTCAGCAACTATTAAACCTAATTCCACACCAGACACACCGAAGCACTCTAAAGTTACTTCTCAACTACCTTCTGATTTCATTCCATGAATATCTCCCAAGGTTGCTCTTTGACACCATCCAGCACTGCGGATTTCTTGCTTCCCCATCTCCAACTCCATTCAAATATTAACAACCAAAACAATGTAACTGTTCTTCAGGTCAATCTACGTAGATCTAAACCTCCAACGGACCTACTACAAATTACAGCTCTGGAACATAAAATCGACTTTTTCATCATCCAGGAGCCTTTTATTCAGAATGGGAAAATGGCCTGCATTCCAGAGCGCTGGAATTGCTGGACTTCAATTAATAACAAGGCAGCAATCATTTGTACCTCTACCAAATTTCAGCCAATCCTGGTGCATCAGTCAGTTTCAACCGTAACCATCAAACTAACTCTGGACGAGGCACCTCTGAATATAATTTCGGCCTACTGCCCACCACCTAATCACAGAGTTCGAGGAACACAAGCAGCAGAATTATCCGACATTTCCATCACCCTAGATGAGCTGGATAATGTGTTGCGGTCTATCCATCCGGAGAATTCATTAATAGGAGCAGACTTGAATGCGCATAGTATTATCTGGGGCTATCCGTCAGAAGATTCTAGGGGCGAGCAAGTGTTGGATTTCATCCTTGCAAACAACCTCTTCCTTATGAATTCCCAATACTCTCCACCGACATTCATCAACAAACACCAACAAGGTTGGCCAGATCTTACACTGGTTACAAACCCAAATATGGCGAATGTCACAACTTGGGAGGTGCTCGATGATGAAACCCTAAGTGATCACAAATACATCAAGATTACACTTAACTGCAAAACTTCCACCTTCCAGTTTAAGCGTTTTAAAACGAAGTTCGGTGGCCACGGGAAGTTTTGTCATCTCCTGAAACCACTTATTCCAGACCTCTCCCACACAATTTCAACTTGCAATAACACTGCCGATCTAGAAAGAGCAACAATCTCTCTCCAGAAAGCTATTACCTCCTGCTGCTCCTCCAGCTTCAAACTTAAAACTCAAAGCTATGAGACCAGAACTCCCACCTGGTGGTCACAAACACTCCAAATGGAAAGGAAACAATTAAGAGCACTGAGAAGGCGTTATCAATCCTCTTCTTCTCCAGAAAAAGAGAAATATTACAAGATTTATAAGGCAAAAAGAGCCGCATACTTCAAACAAATCAGATTAGCAAAAAAGAAGACATGGAAGGAATTTTGCAGCTCAGCCAAGGACCCATATGGAAAAATCTACAAGGTTGTCTTCAAAAAGACAGTCCCACCAGCATATCTCTTCGTTGACAGCCATAGAACCCCCTTGGGTTCAGAACTCAACATAGCTCAAGATATTCTTGAAAGGCTTTTCCCGACGACTTCTAGCCATTCTTTCCACCCCACCATCAGCTCCAAGAATGACGTTCCATTCAGCAGATACGAAATAGAAAGAACCATCAATTCATTAAAAAAAGGCAAAGCCCCTGGTTACGATGGAATTGATAACATTGTTATCCAAACTATCCACAGGTCTTTCCCAAATATTCTCCTCTCTTTTTTCAATAAATGTCTGGAGCTATCTTACTTCCCTCGCTGTCTTAAGGTTGGTCTTATAATTCTGTTCCACAAGGAGGGTAGGGACAAATCCAGCATCGACTCTTACAGACCAATTTCCCTCCTCCCCACGCTTGGGAAAGTATTAGAAAAATTGACGACGAAACGTTTCACTTTCCATCTCGAAACCAACAAGCTCCTCAGTGACTTCCAGTTTGGTTTCAGACAAGGCCGATCTGTAGACGATGCCCTTCTCTTACTTACCAACAAAATACAGAACAACAGAATTGATAAACTCCATACAGCAGTTATTACCATAGATATCAAAGGTGCCTTTGATAATATTGATCACCTTCAACTAAAGAAACAATTGTGTCAAACCAGAAGCCCATCTAACATCACTAAGCTTCTAATCAACCATTTAAATGACAGACTTGTTATCCTACCTACGAATGCTGGCCTTGCAACTCGAAGCCAGACAGTGGGATGTCCCCAAGGCTCCTGCAGTGGCCCGATACTGTGGAATCTAGTTGCCGATACTCCTTTGAAAATTGACTGGACCACAATAGGAAAAGAAATCGACCAGCGCAGCAATATCCACTTGCAGGCCTTCGCAGATGACTTTACTTTCGTGATAGGCGCTTGTAGTGAAAAGAAACTGGGCAGAGTAGCCTCACTAGCTCTCACTCACTTCAAATCATGGTCTGATAAGAACAACTTGAATATCGCCCTTGATAAGACCAAGTTCATGTTAGTCGCTAAACTCCAATGTGGTCCACAAATTCTATGGGGTGACTACAGATTGAAGAAGGCAAAGTCCATCAAACTCCTGGGAGTCATTTTGGACAAGAAGTTGAATTATAAAGAACATATTGTTACCCAAGGAAACAAAGCTATATTACTTCAAGAGAAGCTTCGCAGACTGGCTGGAAATTACTGGGGTTATAGTCAGAAAAACAGGATTTTACTGTACAAGAACGTCACCGAGAGAATGCTTTGCCACGGAGCAGCAATCTGGGGAGCCTCGTTAACTAATAAATTGGCCCTAAAATTATTATCTATTCAACGAAGGTTTCTTCTTAGTATCACGGGAGCTTTTCGCTCAACACCCACCTCCGCTCTGCAGATAATTACTGGCCTTCCTCCCTTGCACCTGATAATAGAAGCAGAGGCAAAATACATACGACTCACCAGAGGTGGAATTCAGTGTCTCGATCCACCGCTCCCATCACCATCAGATTTAGAAAATAAAATGAGCATTGACTCCTTCCACCCTGGTCTCTTTAATCTGAGTGAAAGAGTCTCTGTCAAAGAAACTGCACAGATGTCATGGCCACCAGCAGAATCCCTTCAAATTTTTACAGATGGTTCAAAGCTGGAAGAAGGGGTCGGCTCAGCTTTTGTAGCTTATAGAAATTCAGTAAAGATGCATGTCTGGAAAACAAAGCTGAGAGAAGATAACTCAGTCTTCCAAGCCGAGGTTTTGGCCATAGGCGAAGCAGTCAAATTTGCCACGCTAGAGAACACCACTGCCACTATTTGGTCTGACAGCCAGGCAGCTCTCAAATCAAGCTGCAATCCATCTTCATCAAGCCCTCTCGTCAGATCACTTCAAAGTTACCTGCTGGACTTTCCTTCTATCCAACTTCGATGGGTCAAAGCTCATGTTGGAATAGAGGGTAATGAGGCAGCTGACATGGAGGCAAAAGAGGCAGCCTCTTCTTCTCTCCATCATGTAGACATCCCCCTACCACGCTGCTCAGTCAAGCACACTCTACAGAACTGGATCAAGGAGAAATGGCAGGACAACTGGTCCAACGCATCTACTGGTCGTCTAGTACATGAAATTATCTCTACAGTTTCCATCAAATCTTTAAATTGGACCAGGAATGAAATCCTTTTCATGACCGGCCATGGCCCATTCCCTACTTATTTCTACAGGGTGGGTCTAACGGACACCCCAAATTGTACCTGTGGTAACGAAGGAGACCCAATACATTATCTCACGGTCTGCCCACTCACTTCTACGTGGCATTTATCAACCCCTGCAAAACAGTGGGTTATTAACTGGAAACGAGCCATACTCTCTAACAAGACCTCTAGACGAAAACTAAACCAACTAATGGACTTCCTAATTAATCAAGAGTGCTTATTCACGTGGCTCAAGAAGAATCAGCATTGACCCTCCTCTGCTAATATCACAAGCCTAAGTACTTGGACTTCTGTACTTAGCCTAAGTGCTTAGACTTTGCTAAGCAATTAGCAGCTTCAACCTATTTTAATGGACTCTTTTCAATTTATGTTTTTAATTTATGAACTCCTCTTCAAATTTTTTTCAGTGTGTTTTTAGTCATTATTTGTAATCCTTTGTATTTTCATACTTTGTCATTCATTCACATTGTATTCTCATCATTTGTAATTTTATGTATTCTTATCATTTGTAATTCTATGTAAGTGTGTTACTCCACATATTTTTGCAACTTGTTCCGTTGTTTTCGCTAAAGGCGGCCGGGACACACTAAATCTGGCTACAATGTCCTCCAGGTGAGCTAACTCATCTGGGGTGGCAGGTCAAGTCTTGAGAATCTTCTGCTTGCTTCCTGCTTCAAAATCACTCCATCCGGCTGCTTCTATCCAACTGGTAAAGTCCATCTAAGGGCTAGGTACAGGGAAGTATGCCGGTGCAACAACAACACACATGCCATAGGGACCCGTTTATAGGGTAGGCAACCATTCACAACACATTCATGCAAGGAAAGGAGAAAGAAAGGATAGAGAGAGAAAGTACAACCATACCCGAACCGGAATTCGAACCCAGGACCTTTCCTATCCTCAGTCAGACACGCTGACCACTAGACAAGTTGGGCGGCATTTGATGTGTGTTAAGTACAACATATAAAGTTGCCGACATACTATCGTGAACTATATATTGCATAGAACATATTTTGACACATTTAAGCAATTTAATTCGGACAAAAAATACCCCATTTACTGCTTGAGATTTGGAAATTGCACATCTAAAGAGTGTAACAGAATATAAGAAAAAGAGCTGAAGTCTTATATGTCATTATGTTTTATTCTTTATAAATGATCTAGTATTTCTCAGTAATTCTTCTTCTTAAAGATTATACATCATGATAGAAATCATCTAAAATTATCGAAAAAGAGAGTGAGTGTGAGTTACTGTAGAAAGAATTACGTTCTTTGAAATAAGAAATCTCTTATTTTTTTCATTTGTTTTCCAGTAATGTAATGTAATATTTGTGTGCTTTTAATTCTATCTCAAACTACGGTAACTTCATTTAGTTTTCTACCCTTTTTCGCATGCTTCTCAAAATTGTTTCAACAATGTACATAGTCGTGAAGAGGGTAATTGTTCCAACAATGTACATCCCCTTTCAGATTAATGTCAAAATTTAGAGAGTGAATTCTCTGGTGGTGCCATCTATCGGAGGAGTTTAAAGCAAAGTAATGCTTTAACCTTCATGGTTCTTTGGTTAAAAGAAAGACGCCATCTGCTGACTTAAATTTGCATAGCCAACGGCATAGCAGGCTTGGCTTGTCCAAGTGTCATTAGTAACTACAACACAATGCACATAGCATGCGGCTCTGTTTTAAAATTTTACATCAGTCGGTCTTTTAAATTGAATATAGTCTTATTTCTTCTATGTATCTTTCCTATAAACAACTTATTTTATATTTGTTAATATTTTTCTAACATGCACTTAGCATTTTTGATTTTAACTTTTAATCATTTTAAAGAAAAAATCAACCGAATTTGAAATTAGCAGCATAAAAGGTATGCGCTGTAAGGTTTTCAACATCACTAAAAATACACGTGATAAATATTTTGAAGCACTCCTAAACTTTAATCTTCTATCGAAAAATGAATTGGATTAAATATAAAAGCAGCCGACCGATGGCTGAGTGGTTAGCGTTCCTGACTCCTGCGCTGTTGGTCCCGAGTTCGAATCCCGGTTCGGGCACGGATGTTTCTTTCCTTCTCTGATATCTCTGTGTTTCTCTGTCCTTTCTTCCGTGATGTTGTATGAATGTGGCCCGCCCTATAAACGGGTTTGTGGTGTTATGACGCGGGCAACGCTACTCGCCTCCGTGACTTGGTTCACAGGTGCCCGCCATTGGAAAAAAGTATATGAAAGCAATAAATTCTTTCATTACAATCATACAAAATACCCGTAATATCAGGAAAGGTGTTTTAATTTTTTTTATTAAATTGTCTTTCGAACCTTTTGACGAGTCTTTTTATCTTACTCAAACAATCGTAAGTTTTTTATTCATAACAAATTTTACCGAAGTCCAAATAAATAAAAGAAGTGACGTTACGAAGTGACCTCCATGGGGGAAATATTTCAATTGTACCTGATCTTAACTAAATAAACTATTAATATAAATAGTTTTCTAGGACCTCTCTGTTATGTCAGAGACTGACATCCCGCTGTGGAAGGGAAAAATGGGCCCCAGTTCTATTATTTCGAATCCAGTTAGTGATTAATTCCATCAAACCCACCACTAATAAATAATTCTTCTTTCCATCACACAAAGAGAACAAATGAAAACTGTAACTAAAACATGGAGACGGAAAAGAACAAAGACAAAATTCCTTAAACCACAAAACGAAAAATAGAATAAACTTCCAGCAAAGACGAATCCTTGTCGCTGATGGAGGAGATGGCAATGGAATGAATTAATTTATCATTTTGGAACAAAAGGGCGGGAAAAGTCCCTGGAGGGAAATTTAAGTATTGTGGGGGGAATTGAGATAACAATGGGTAGGGACGGAAAGGGATTTCTGATCAGAAAAGGCAACACTTTTTATCGGGTAATTTTAAAAGAAAAGAGGCAGCTTTTGGGCCTCGTGGGAATTGTGTGTGGGAGGATAATAGAAATACAGATTACTAACTCAGCTGGAATTAAATGCGAAAAGTCAAAAGTGTGAATAGACCCGTTCTGTGATTGAATAATTTGAAATGGAAGAAGCAAAAACTTATTTTTAACTTGATAAGAAAAAGTCTCTCTACTATTGTTTTAACAAAATACTTAATTTTATTAACTCTTACATTATTTTGTCCTCATTGCTTGTATATATACATACATATATTTACAAACATCTAGAAAAGAACATGTTTCAAACATGTAGCACATGCTTTAAAAGAAATTCGAATTTAAATATATTTTTGTCAATTTATTTTCAAACTTATGTTTGAAAATTTAATAAAAGTAACTGGTTAAAAATACTTTCTGACTTGATATAAATCGTTCAATCGAAAAAAATGTATTATGAGATTGAAAATATAATATGAAATAGATGTTTGCAAATAGCTATAATTTAAATGATTTAAAGACGGATTTATATACAGTGAGTGTAAAAAGTATTCGTACAGTACGACAATTGATTTAAAAGAGATCCGTTCATAAAAATTATAAATATAAATTCCATTTTAATTAATTAAAAATATATAATAGAACATATTTTCACTAATTTCATGTGTAATTTACAAAAAATAGTTTTATACACGAATAAATAATTACAAAACTGAAACACTCCAACATCTTGTGGTGTAAAAAGTATTTGTACATCAGGCATATATTGGCCAACACACTCATAATATTACAGCAAATACCATGTAGGATATCCTTTAGTTCGAATAACTGCCTTGAGTCTCTTTGGCATCGATTCCACCAATTTTGCTGTTATTGAGCTAGGTATGGCGTCCCATTCTTGATTAAGAGCTGATTCTAAATCACTTTTATTAGAAATTTGTCTGGCTATAATATTTTTATCAAGAACGTCCCATAAATTCTCGATGGGGTTAAGGTCAGGCATTGACGAGAAAGTTTCATGAACTTTTGGGTATTATATAGTATCCAAAGCCTTGTGTTTAGGGCTGTGTGCTTGGGGTCGTTATCATGCATGAAAACGTAATCACCATTCAAGCCCATTTTTGTTGCACTAGGTCCTAAATTATTGTTTAAAATGTCAATATAAATTTGATGATTCCTAATGCTTTTAATAAAGACTAATTTGCCCACCCCAGAAGCATTCATACACCCCCAAACAAGCAGACTTCCACAACCATGTTTCACTGTTGGCATTAAATTCATAGGATGCATTTCTGTATTGCGCTTTCTACATATCATTCGTCTCCCATCCGATCCAAATATGCTGTATTTACTTTCGTCTGTAAATATAACCTTTTTCCAATAATCTGGACTTTCATAACGTATTGCTTGGCGAAAGACAATCGCAGCTTCCGATTCTTCTCACTAACAAAGAATTTTCGTCTCGCAACATGGCCATGGAAACCTTCATTTCTGCATGTATATCGAACAGTACTTTCGGAGACTGCTGTTCCCTGTTCTGATGTTAATGTAGGAGCCCTTATTTTGGGATCCTTCTTTAATGAACGAAGAGAAACCGTCTGTCAGATGATGTCAATAGACATGGTCGCCCAGTTCGAGAGCTGTTTTGAACCGTTAGAGTGGCAGCAAACGTTTCTGTGATTGACTGCACAATTGAACGGGGTCTACCAACTAGATCAGAAAACTTATTGTACGATTTACCATTTTTACGGAGCTTTAAAATCAGTTCTCTTTCGGAATCTCTTGTAGCTTTACTTTTACGATCCATTATAGAATTTCTAGTTTCTCACTACATTAAAATTTCCACTGAAGAATCTTTTAAGTAACTTACAAGATAACTTCAATTAACTACATCTTAATGGCTAAATTAATCACAAAATATAACAAAAAAAATTTGCATTTCTTTTAGTGTACGAATACTTTTTACACAATAAGATGTTAGATTGTTATAGTTTTGTAAATATTTATTCATGTATAAAATTATTTTTCTGTAAATTTCACATGAAACTAGTGAAAATATGTTCTATTATGAATTTATTAGTAATTAAAATGGAATTTATGTTTATAATTTTTATGAATGGATCTTTTTTAAATCATTAGTCGTACTGTACGAATAATTTTTACACTCACTGTA
>JAJQOW010001771.1:0-34399 GCA_037975125.1 Latrodectus hesperus | reverse complement strand
TGATGGGATGTGTTCTGGAAAATGTCGACCTGTGAGGCGCAGTAAGCTTACACTAGGACGCAATGGTCCTGGTAGTTGAACATTTGGTTTATTTAGTTCAACAATTGATTTTCTGAAGTTCATATTTTTCGCAACTCCTGCTGAAGTATGCAAAATAAAGGATTTATTTATATAACGCCTGGTGTAGGAGATGGAAAAAAATTTTCTAGTAAAATTTTTTACCTCCTTTTCTAGCAACCGGGAAGTCTGTAAGATGTTGATCGACTTTAACATCACCTCCCATAGTGTTGTTGTAGTCATGGACTACCTTCAAAACCAAAGTTGGAATTGGTAAAAAACTAGGACCACTTGTGTCATTTATTAGGAAAATAGGGAATTAAGTATCCTAAAGTAGAAACAAACTCAGCTCGGACTTCACAAAATAGAAACGTTAATTTTTCTTCTGCCCGAACTGAGTTAGGGCATCACAAATACTGCATGCAGTAATTGCCCGAACTGAATTCGGGCGACACTGGCAAGGGGTTAAGTATAAAATGAACTTTTCCGTTTCTCATTTAAAAATACTACATGTACAACACTCTTTCACTCTAACTAAACTATATTCTCTGGAATACTGAATATTTTGCTAAAGAAAAAGATGTAGTATAATGACTTTTCATTGCATTTCTGAAAGAACATATTTTTTGTTAAAAATGTATCAAACAATGAAGATGAAGTTTCTTAAATGTAAAACATTGAATATTTTTGGGTTATGACGAATTCTTATTCTTTATTCTTGTAATTTGAAACCAAGGATAGCAATTTAGTCGAAATATAAACAAAGGTATGAGCTTACATTAAAATTTTTTTCATTTTCTTTATAAAAAAAATAATTTATTAAACCCTATTAAAACTACGTATTTTATAATTTAAATGTTTATTCTAAATTTAAAACTTCTAAGTTGTAACATAAAAAAGCGATTCTAATGAAATTATCTTTCAGTATTTTTAATTTTTTAGTAGTGTATTTTCATGTGTTTCACCCGGATAAATATGTGATGGCCATATTAAAAACAATCAGGTGAAGAAAATTACAAAAAAGACTGATATTGACGTTTCAATGCAAATCTTAGTAAAAATAAAATATTTATAAAAAAAGACAAAAAATAATTTCTTGCATTAACTACATATTATTATATAATTGTTTAAAATTTGCAAACATTTTTCCTTTTTAAAGTTTGCTATACAATGAAAGAGCATTTCAAACAGAATAATTTTATAATAATGGGCAATAATTATAAAGATAAATAAAAGCATTTATTCAAACAAGAAGGAATTCAAACATCTAAATATTCAAACCATGTCATGAATGTCCAATTGATTTAAAAGCAAAAAAGGAAGTTTGTGCAATTTTTGATACAATAATGAAAAAGAATTTTACTGTACAGAAGTACTATAATAATAATGAATAATAAGCTTGCTGAGAGAGTTCTTAATAGCAAATTCTTGTTCTTTTACTTACAATTAATTATTTTTATTTGCACCTGTTAATTTATTTAATTTGCGTTTTAAATTAGCAAATGTATTATATTATGCTAATTCATTCATTATATATATATATATGCCGACGTGTATATATATATATATATATATATATATATATATATATATATATATATATATATATATATATATATTATATATATGCCGACGCGCCTGGGGCTTGAGCAGCCACCAGGCGCGTCGGCAAGTGGTGGATAGCCGAATGTCCTGTAGGAATGACAGGATAGCCTTGTATATAGAATCAGAGGCCGCGAACCAGCTCCCGTAAACCCTGGTGTTATGCGATCCGTGCCTAGGGCTAGTTGGCACCGCGGTATTGGTGTCTTAACGGAGCCTCTAGTTGCTTGGCGAACTTCTAGAGTAATTTGCCTTGCCCAGTAACTCAGGCAGTGCTGGGTGGACTTATATTACCTGAGGTTTTTAATTGTTATCTTGTGGCTGAAAAGACACAAGAAGTAACAAACCTTTCTGCATTTGCAGGTGAAGCCTCTAAAGTAGACCTTGCTGGAAAAGACAAGGGAACTCAGAGGCAATCTTGTAAAGGGGCAGCAATGAATCCTTCACTTGAGGTAGAAATGACCTCCAAACCATCTTCTGCTTGTGAAAGTCAGGAAGCTATTCCTAGCATGACTGACTTTCTGACCAGATGGGACTGTTTCAGCTAGCCCTTATCTGCTGGAAATGTCATGTGCAAAAGGAAACGGCAGAGCATGTCATTTACGAAGTTGAGGCTCTTGCCCTCCCTAGATTAACTTCTTTAGGCATCATCCATACTAGAGAGTTACACCTAGACTCAATTAAAGGGTTATCGGACTTTATTAGTAAAGTGGGTGACCCGAGCAACTGGAACTAGGAAACATTGGGTTTGGAGTTAATGGTACAAAATGCTGATAAAAGCAGAGGTGCCCAATGACATACAAACCCAATTTTAAGAAGAAGATCTTATGCTCATTCATTCATTATATATATATATATATATATATATATATATATATATATATATATATATATATATATATATATATTCTAATCCCGGCTACCTTTTACAATTCATACAGAGTTTCAGCTCTACAATAATAATCTCATATAACTATTGTTAGGAAGTTCGTCATTTTTAAATAACTTCTGTTAGCAAGTATTTTGCCTTTTTTAACTTCAAAAATCATCAGAGAAAAAATGTATCTTAGAAAACATAACGCATCGCGTTGAATCTGCATCTACAATATTAAAATTCGAGTTTGTATGTGAGTGAAATAAATATAGCAAAAGCAAAACCATCCAACTCAACGATATAGTTAGTTACATCTGAATAATTTTTTTCATGCATTTTTCTTTCAATCAAAGAAATGAAAGCTGTGGGATAGAAAAAAAATTAGCTAAATTATTTTTTAATCAATAAGTAAATTGATTAATGTGATGTTCTACATTTATTTAATACTTATTTTTATATAAGCAAAATTAGCCAATGTTTATTGATATATCAATCATACTGGAAATAATTCGTAGTTTTAAGTTTCTTAGCATAATTTTCAAATCAAAACATTACAGGAAAAGTGACATTGTCTATTTATGAATTGATAATATCAATTTATTAATACAAAAAAATTACAGATTACTTCATGATTGCAGAAATTTCATCTTTTAAATAAGTTTAAGAAATTGATATGAACATTCAGTATCATTTGAAAGATAAGAATTACTTTTCTCAATCTAAATTCCCAATCAATAATCATGTGAAATCTCTGTTTCATCGCGAGCTTTCTATCTAATTCTATATTTATTCTTCATTCACTAATAACTTTTCTCTGAAACATAATTATTTTTTGAATTATCATAGTTTTTTAAATAAGAAAATTTTTAAATTTATAAAGATTTTATTATTTACAAAAAAATTTTTAATGCACTAAAAAAATCTAAACATCTTAATCGTATTTATTCTGAATTTCAAAGAGCAAGCTGTTAAAAAATTCAATATTGAAAAAACCTTTTACGATTGAAATTTGCATAAAGTCTTTGATAAACATGTTTGTCCATTTATTTCTTTTTATAAAGATTTAACAAATCTAGATTTTTAATTTCCTTAAAAATATTGATGGTTTTATAAAAGATAAAATGTTTTCTGAACCTCTTAAAATAAGGGAAATTTAACATCGTATTTATATGAAAGCAATTAAATACCAAGGATAAAATATATATTAAAATTTAAGAAAAAGCGTTTTCCTTCCTATTTTAGTTGCTTAGAGCTTCTGAGAGATTTAGTTTTAACAACATTAAGTAATTTATGATACATTTACGTATAAATATGTATGTAAGCAGAGCTCAAAAAGGCAGGGGAATACGGGGCAGTTGCCCCTGGCCAACAACTCAGAGGGAGTCCCAAATTGAATCTAAATTGAAGTTACATTACTGCACTATTTGTAATCATTCTCTGTTGCATCGTATCTCTAATTATATATGTTTTTCATTACTTATTAATGTTGTAAAGCAGAGGGAGCCCCAAAGAAGTGTTTGACCCGACCTCCAATCAGTTTAAGTCGGGCCCTGTATATAAAACCGAAATTCTTCATTAGTGAATAAAAGAACTCAGAAAAGGAGATTTTGCAGAAAAAGAAAAAGATTTTGCAGAAAAAAGATATTTTGAACCAATACCAGGACAAGACTCATTTTCTAAAATTAAAGCAAATTATTTCCCTGTACTTTCCATTGTTATAACTAAAATTGTACATCCACTCAACTACTTGAACAATGATTGGAACATGTAAAGTTTGGATATATATAGTTACAAACAGCTCACAATAATCCTAAATAAATATTTTTCTAAGAGCACATCAGCGCTTTGTATTGACATAAAAACTCAGTATATTTAGAGTAAAGACTATGCAGATAAGGTTATATATCTATATCAGTGTTTCTCAAACTTATTTCTTCTACCACCTCCTTTGAAAATTCATTATTTTTCATCGCCCCCCCCCATTTTTTATACACTCCTTAAACTTAAAAACCACAATTTCATTACTTTAATTAGTTTAGTTATAGTGTGCTATATTAGTCGGTTCTGATGTTTAAACTTATATTCTAAATTAGAAAATTTTACCAGTGAGAGCAATTAAAACGTAACTTTATAATATTAATAATAGATTTTAATCAAATTAAAAGAAACAATATATATAGGTAATCAATTTTAGTTTTTAAACTAATCTAATGGGATGGATGAATTTGATGATTTTTAACAAGTTTGTTTATATCAGATTCGATTTTACTCAAAAACAGTCGTAAGTCGTCGCGTTTGGTGACTTGCAAATAATTTCTCTTTTTAGTAAGCAGCGTTCTTACAGCGCTAAATCCACGTTAACACAAATATGACGACGGGAATGATATCGAAAATTGTTGAACGATCGACCACAATCCAGGGTACAACTGCGGAATTCGAGTCATACAATTTCCTTTTGATAGCCAACGCACTTCTGTGTGAAAGATCAATCTGTGGAAATCTTCATCATTAGCAACACAAAGCTGATTAAATAATCTGTCATTTAAAGAGTTGTTTCGGATTTTATTGACTACTCTGATGACATGTTGCAATGATTGAAACAGTCGTTCACTTAAATTTCTAGCAACTAAATGCTGTCGCGATGTATAACGCAATCTACAGCTATCACATCAGGAATTTTGTATTTTAAGTACGACATGAAGCCTTTTTGACACCCTGTCATAACCGGAGTACCATCTGTAGCAGCTGATATAATATTCTTTAAGAGAATTCCTTTTTCATCACAAAACTTTTCCAGTGTTTTAAATATGGTTTCTCCTTTTGTGTCTGTCTCTAAATTTCTAACAAATAAAAGTTATTGACATTTTTTTCATCTTTAATGAACCTCACGTAAGACAACAACGATGCTTCATTCGTTGGTAAAGTGGACTCATCCAACTGAATTGAAAATTGACTAGTCTTCAGATGATTGCACAATGACTCTTCAATGTTTTCAGCCATTTCATCGATTCGTCTTCGCACAGAATTATTGCTCAAAGAAATTTTTCGAATTATATCTGCTGCCCGTTTTATGGAGCACAGTAGTTATAACTTTTTTATCGCCGACAAAATTAACATTCCTCCGATGGTGTATGGTTTATCTGTTTGAGCAATAAACAGAGAGGTATTGTATGAAGCTTGAAGTCGGTCATCGTCTTGCTTAGCAGCCGTTGAAAAAAGTTTCGATACATTTGGCTGAGCATTAAGATTCTTTTCCAGATCTTGAAAATAGGTTGTGTTTTTGTCCTTATCTGGATGCATTTTATTTAAATAATCTTGAAGGCTTCATCGCTTCGTTTGAAAATATTTTTGAACAAAGAAAGCACAAAGGCAAAGATGGGTTTGTCGAATTTTCTATGAATCCATATTTAATATATTCTGCACTGTATTGCCATTTCTTCTTTTTTGCTTGCGACATGGCTTTTATTTTCAAAAATATGTAAATAAAGTGTTGGACTTAAATACTCGTTTAAAGATAGCGCGCGAAACCACTAATGAAAATATAAGAAAAATTATCAGCTTTTAAATAGGATTTAAATACAGCAAGCGCCGACAGAAATAAGGCAAACACACACAAACTCTTTTATCTCTTTCGACGCTCAATCGTACTGAGCAATTTAGGACAAGTATCGATGAACCAGCTGATTGCTACCACGTACTTTCCGCTTTCGTATTGCAAAACCGCAACTTGTCGATGATTCTATTCTGAAAAGGGGCGATACGCTGAGATGGACTTTCCCTCAGACCGGTTTTTCAGAAGCAAGCGTGTTAAGTAAACATTTCTCTTTGTCTCAACTCTATTTTGATGAACTCGAAGCAGACTTGACGCATGCGTAAAAGCGCTGAAGGTTTCTACAAACGCAAACGGACAGTACGTCTACGGAGCACAACATCATAAGTGCACCGGCTCCCACAGTTAGTCTTTTCCCTAGGAATGTTTACCACATTTGGCGATTCATGCATTTACACAGCTGTATGCTTTTCATCATTTTACAACGTACGCGCATACGGCGTGTGGACTATCCTACAAAATCTATGTTAAGTATTTTAAGTTTTTATACCATGATACAGGGTAGAAGTATAAACTAAGTATTCGTTATTGTGTAGTAGGTAGGTTTTAATTCTATTGAAATTTATAAAATATAAAGTAAATCAAATTACAAATCTACCATGACCCCCTAACCCACGTCAACGCCCCCATTTTTTTCTAGGCCCCTTAACGCCCCCCTCTAGGTTTCAACCGCCCAGAAGGGAGCGTTATCGCCCACTTTGGGAAAGACTAATCAATATCAATCTATCTTTTATGTATTCATTTCCTAAACTTAGTATCCTAAACTTAGTACATTTTTACTGTATATAACCCCTTTTAACAAATATATGAGTTATACCACCTCTGTGAATGAATTCCAAAATATAACTGGCACTAAGCATCACCAAAATTGGTCAAAGAAATTCGAACTGACCAATGATATCATCTCGCGCCACAATTCTCAACGAATGAGTGACCAGTATGTTTCATCTTTCTAATGAGGTTAAGTTTTCTCCGGATGTATACATATATATATATATATATATATATATATATATATATATATATATATATATATATATATATATATATATATATATATATATATAATTTGTGGTTGCACTTTTCTACCGATCAGAAGTGCAACAGATATCATTGTTGATCTTCATATACTTTAAACACGATAAAACTGCTCCCCTCATAATAAAGTTTACTTTTGAAAATCTGCCTTATTAATATCTCTTAAAAACAATTTCACCAAGATAAAGAAGAAATACAAGAAAGTAACAATAGAAGAAGTAAGGATATATATATATATATATATATATATATATATATATATATATATATATATATATATATATATATATATATATATATATATATATATATATATATATATATATATATATAGCTGACCCAGCCACGCGTTGCAGTGGCTGAGTTTTTAAAATACATTGAATCAATTTTTTACTAATTCTTGGGTTCAATCAAATTAATATTTTCTAAAAAAATTTAGAATAGGTTCATTCATAGGAGATTAAAAATAAAACGTTTCACCAAAATTTAATAGTAATAGGTTAAGTATCGAAATTTTGAAATTAAGCACAAATCAACATATACTTTCTGAATTTACATTTTATTCATCTTATATTAAATTATAGTTTGTTAACAGTGACTTACTTATAAAATATACTATATAAGACATCTAAAAATAAATTGTTATTAATGAGGTAGATAACATTGACATCGAACTATTATTATTTTAATTTTAAATTAGATTAAAACTAAAAATTTTTTCCGCGGCATTATACTGAAATAAAAAAAATTAAAAGAATTTATCATTTGAATAAATAAATTAGATCAAAATGTTCTACTGAATAAATTAATAATTATCAAATTATAAACTAAAAATAAAAAATAATAAAAGGCTATCAAGAAATACTTACATATTTTCGAGGTGGTATGAAAATTAGTAGAGAAAAACAGTAATAAATAAAATTTTATTTTACTTTTTATAATATTAAAAATATTCAAACTGAATACTGCACAATAATAACACAATACAAAGTATAATTATGAAAATGATTCACGAAAAATTGTTATAGTATCATTATACATCATGAAAATATATGTAAATTCTATATTTAACCACGCGCTTGCGCGCGCACGATAATTTTCTCGAAGATGGTATAATCTAGAAAAATAAACACGTCGCCATCTGCCGAATACCTGTGCAACTTAGATGCTAAACCGCCATCTATTAGGAACTTACAGAACTAACCAAAAAAAATTTAAAAAATTTAGGGTTGTACTACCCCTAACATTTAGGGGGATGAAAAATAGATGTTGGGAGATTCTCATAGATACCGGATAAGCACAAAAAATTTCATCAAAATCGGTCAAGCCGTTTCGGAGGAGTATGGCAACGAAAACTGTGACACGAGAATTTTATATATTATATATATATATATATATATATATATATATATATATATATATATATATATATATATATATATATATATATATATATATATATATATATATATATATATATATATAAGAGACTCAATACATCGAATTTCCTCAAGCATGATCTGATGTCAAAGCCTAGAAGTACTTGCATTCAATATGAACAAAGAAATATTTTAGCAAAAGTGAGAACCGATGAAGAATAAACAATAATAGCGTGCGACAAAATGCTTAGATCCATTGTCATTGCTTTGCTGCAAATATAAATTTACATTTAGTAAAATTTTGTATTGTCATAAAAATTACATAAGCTAAATAGCTTGATTGACTTGAATATGTCTCCACACATACTCAGAAAAGCCGTTGCGACGCCCATCTCTCTCTAGTTTATGTTTAGCACAGGAATTTACATTAAATAAAGATGTAAACAGAATACGCAGAAAGCTCTGAAAGTCTATTAATGTCTATTATATTACAGCTATAATCTTTTATATTAGATTATATATTTACTTTGTACATCCTCCTAATCAAAGACCCTTTATTCCTTCTACAGAGCACTTATATCTTCATTTGAAGACAATTACTGTAATTTAATGTATTATTATTCTGCCTTTGTTGTAAAAAAATATTAAATATCGTTTTTTATATTGTTAATCTGTTTTTGTATATTTATACATAATGAATTAATGTATTTTCTTATCAATAAGGAATGATTTTTCTATAACTTAATTTTATATTTGCTGTTATAAATATTTAAATAGTGCATATTTTGTTTCTAAAACTTTCATCAAATATATGTGTTTAGTTGTTTATATTATATATACAAGACAGAGCGAGAGTGAAGAAAACATCTTATGCTGAGATAAATCACAAAAAATTTCATTGAAAATTAGAGCCCTTAACTGTTCTATCAAAATCAATTCATGTTTTAGTGCTTACATTTATTGGACAAAATATTGAAAAAATTTCATTTTGAATCAGTTTTTCTTTATTTTTTCGAACTTTCAGTTTTTCTTTATTTTTATACCCGTATAAATTAAATAAATAATGTGTCAAGCATAATATATCTAATATTATTCTTCTTTGTTGAAAAGTATTTGCTACATTCACAAAAATAAAAACGTGTTGTTAATAGATTCCCTGCTCAACAGGAAAAGTTTATGATCCCCTCGATAAAAAAACATGCAATGAAAACATCATTTATGATCAGAAATGAGTAAATTAAAATAAAATTACCCCTTTTCTCATGCATGAATCTTAATTTTGAATCGTAAATCCTTCGCATGATTTTTTTGGACCAAAATCAATGGCAGCTTAATGGGAAGGTTCGTCCTCTTATGAATTCAAGTCATGCAGGGTTTCCATTTCATTCATCGTATATGAATTTAAATCAGAGCTAAAATTACTGCTCTTTGATTATGGCTTGGCAACAATTTTGTCAAACGAGATTCGCTGACGAATGCAAAGCCTCAGGGACCGATCTGTAAGTGCTGCTCTCGGTCATGGCTGCAGATGCCGTGCGCAATTTATTTTTGTAGATGAATAACGCTTATATTATTTTTTTTACCATCCCAATTTAAATAGTTAAAGCCTGAATAATTGAATTGGTTTATCTTTGGAAGCAAGGAATGTTTTTTTACAAATGGAAAGATAATTATTTTTAGATTCACAATTCAGTTTCCACTGGGATTTGAAAAAGAATGTTAGAGAAAACGTAATCCCTTCTTGACTTTTTTCTCCATTTTTAAAACTAAATCCTGCTTACCTTTAAGTGTTATTAATTATTTTTAGCAGTTTTTCCAGTTTTAATGAGGTACATATTGCTGGATTGTGAGACCACGGTTAGAAAAGGGTTAAGGATTATATGCAGATACTGAAGCGAAACGGTGCAGGAAATTCAGAAATCATTCAATAAATATATTTGGCTTAAAAATCTGAAAAAATTCAAAAGATATGATAAATTAAATTGAGTCAATAATAGTGAAAAAAATTTTTTTGGATGAAAATAGTATTGAAGCACATTTAAATACAACCATTTAGACATATTAGCATACAATTTTCAATTATCTTTTGTTGAACCAGCAAATGTTTTTATTTTAAAATAATCCTTTCCCAGCAATTTCCATCGCGTAAATAGTATGCTAAAATTTAATTCTTCATTTATTATCACGAGCTTAATTAAATTGCAAATTTTATTTATAATTAAAATCAAAAGCATATTTATCCCATAATTGTAATACTCTGTAACTGAACTGCAGGGTAGCTCCCTTACAATTGTAGCTAAACACACACGGTATTTTAAAATTGTGATATTTTACTAAAAAATACTGTGCTTAAACATTAATGTTTCCAAAGACTTTGTTATCTACAATATTACTTGCTCACCGCGTTACAAAAAATAAGTTGCTGTTTTTCTCTTGTCTAGTAAACTTTATTAAGAAAATTCAATAAACGTCCACTATATGAAAATTTCCAATTATATATTTTATGCGTGTGTGAATATACATTCACTTCCAAATGTTAAGCACGAAGATGTAAAATGCAAAAAAATTAATAATATATATATATATATATATATATATATATATATATATATATATATATATACACATATATATGTATGTATAATATATATATATATATATATATATATATATATATGTGTGTGTGTTGGCTTCTCTTATTTAATGTGCTTATTTCTATATAGGTGAGTCGTTTCATTATAAAATAATATATATATAGATTTATTTACAAAAGAACTCACTAATTTACGTTACTCAGTTACTAGTTACTACATTCCATGAATTTTACTTAGCTACCAAAACAATTGCCATGAGAACTACTGATGTTGCCACTCAGGCGTATGAAACTTTGCGCTCACACACACACACACATATATATATATATATATATATATATATATATATATATATATATATATATATATATATATATATATATATATATATATATATATATATATATATATATATATATATATATATATATATATATATATATATATATATATATACCCAGCAAACACAAAGATGCCGGGCATCCATCGGGCCGCTGCTGTCAGCCGCCTTGGCCAGCAGCGGCCCGCCGCTATTTGGCCTCGTCGGCTCCGTCAATAAAGTGGTCGTCGTCATTGCTGCTGGGCCGGCAGTACGGTCCGCTGTTGGCCCAACGCTGGGTGGCCAGCAATGCCGTATTGGCCGTGTGTGGTCCGTATAATTGCCAGCACATACCCGTATACGGTTATCCGTCGGGCCTTTGCAGTTTGGCCGGCAGTGGCCGCTTTAACCGACGTGGAGCCAATTATAACTTTGATTTTATTTCTACAGATTAAAATGAAATATTTACCCATTTTTTAATTGCTAGGAATTTATATATTGTAAAGTTAATATTGAAATATATTGGAAATGCATTAAATTGAATCTGCTTTGGTTATTTAGAGATGCCGCTCTCTTTCCATAATCGTCCCATTTTATTTCTTAAGAAATAATTATATATAAATTAAAACAATTTCAAAAATTTTAATTTTCAACTTTTATTATAATGAGCCTATGAATATTACAGTTTATTTTTGTTAAAATAAATTTTAATATATATATATTAATAGTATAACATTAAATATGTTTTTATTTCTTAAGAAATAATTATATATAAATTAAAACAATTTAAAAAGTTTGAATTTTTAGCTTTTACTTTAATGAACTAGTAAATATTAGTTTATTTTTGTTTAAATAAATATTTATATTAGATTTGATTATTTTCTAAAATATTTTTTCTAATAGAATTCATTTATATGTTGATTATAATCATGTTTTACCAATTTGTCAAGATAACTTTTGGATTAGCAGTTATTATTTATTTTTATTCAATAAATATTTTAATATATCTATAAGAAATTTTCACTTCATTGTTAACAGTTCTGTTGTTAAATTCAGCGCATGAACATATACATAAAATTCTAACTCAATTATTTTAAGATATTTGTTTTATTGTATTTTTGTAAAGCATGCAACACATTTAACTAAACACACATAAACTGAACTTTTTATATTAGATAATTTATATTATATCAATGATATTTTTATTAATGATGGCTCAGAACGAGACAGATCCAGTATAAACTGTTTTTTTATTTACAATCATAAATCCATTCACATTATTTATTTACAGTTTTTTTAATTTAAAAGTTTTCTTCTTTTGTTCCTTCCTCCTTCCCGATCTGGAGCATTTCGAAGTCAATTTCTTACATACTCTTCTATTTTGTGTTGCGAAATGCTAGAATATTCTCTTTTCTGTCGAACACTTACTGAAAATAAAAATAAAATTAAATTAATACAGGTAATATCAATTCAGATAACTTTTTGTAACCTGTAATAAAATAAATTCAGAATTATTTAAAAAAAATAATTACAGAAAAGAAAAATCTTTAACAAAGATAATTTTTGTAGTAAATTACTTTTTTTCTGTTTGCTTTATATTTAAATATATTGATAAAATTTTTAAAAACAATACAATTTTCACTAAGAAATAAATCAAGAATTTCTTGTTTAAATAAATGCTGGAAGTTATCCTTTTATATTGAATTGGTGCATAAGTTTTCACTTTAAATTTCAGTGATCAATATTAATTTTGTATTTTCTCTTAGAAATGAAAGAAATATTTTGATATTTGAGCTCCTCATTATTCGCTTATATTTTGGCACTATTTTCTTCTATTATAACAAGTCTAGGCTCTAAGTATTGTATAAATAGTTGGTTTACCAATAGCAAAATATTTATGAATATCGGACTAGTTGTTGTTACAATTCCATTCTTTTTAATAATTTTACAAGAACTATGAATTCTAGGAAAAATGTCAATCTACATAGATAGTTTTAAAGAATTGAATTTTTGATATTAAAAAAGGTCTTAACATTTAACAAAGTAAAGTCTTTTAAGAAAAATAAAATATAATAAATTACCTTTTTATAGAAAACTCATAAATCAGAAGAAAAAAGATAACATTTCTAATATTTGTTTTTGTATATTAAAACACAACTTCAGAAAATGAATTTCCAGTTCTTACTGCTATAAGCTTATAATGAAGTCATCGAAGTGTTACAGTTCGTTTTTATTAAAAATATTGAAATAAAAAATATTTTATATTTATTTTATATTATATATAAATGCATGTAATTTTTCCTCTTTTACAAATTTGTTGTTCAGCAGATTATTTTTTTCACTAGTTATTTTTATTTATTTTTTTAGTTAATAATGTTTCTATAAGAAATTTTCGATTCTTTGCTAAATTTTTAGTAGGAAAGTATACATAAAAAACCAAGTAAATATTTCAAAGTGCCATACTTTCGAAGAATAAGAAATTTTCGATTCTTTGCTAAATTTTTAGTAGGAAAGTATACATAAAAAACCAAGTAAATGATAATTTCAAAGTGCCATACTTTCGAAGAATAACCTAAAAAAATATTTTCCCATTTAAAACACATTTATATTTTAATTTACAACCAATACACAAGCCAATCATTGCAATAGTTAAAGTAACACAATCATCAATTCAACAATTAAGGGGTTTGATTCTCATCTTAATTGTGAAATTAGTGATGGAGTACACACTTTTTACTGTAGATATTAGCCCTTGCATGCAAAATATACCAAAAAGTGACAATCTATCAACCAGTTAAAATAAATCAAAGAGAATATTACAATAAAATTGCCAAATAAAGTTGCAACATTAGGTAATTTAATTAAAAAATTGCAATTCTTTTGCAAGCATAAAAAGACTGATAAGTTTTATAATCCCTTTAACTATCATTGAAATCGGGTGAAAATATTCTGCAAGTATTTTTTTGTCAAGAGTAATATTTTTAGAATAAAAAAGCAACACAAATTTTAAATATATTTAAATAATTCAAATACAAACAGAAGTAAGTTATTATTAAAGACCATTTTGTTTTAGAAAAAAATTAAAATCACTATCTTATATATGTTAATTAAGATTTATATATACCCTAACAGATGTACATTAAGGAAGCAATTATCTTGGACATAAAAGGATTAATTTGACAAGAAGAAATACCAGTAAAATATATAGTAAATGAGAATGGTCAATTTCCATTCAATAATTTTGCATTAACAGGAATTTTGGTTGCAATTGGCAATCAAAACTGTCCAGACTTCTGACATAGGAAGTTATAATTTGTTAAAGTATTTTCTATTATTTTGAGGAAAATTCAATGTAATAAATAAAATAGAAAAATAATAATTACATGCATGATTATTTAAAATATAAATTCTATTTAATTACCAGAAATCAGTTGTAAAATTTTCTGGAATTCTTGAATCGAAGTTTTTTGTGGACTTCCCTTCCAATTCAATTTTTATGCAAGATTATTGATAAGAAATTTTGATAATATTCTTCTTGTGCACTCATTTTCATTCTTACCGCCCAAAGTTGACAAAACTTTATCCTAAAGAAAAATATTTTATTCTTTTTTAAATCAATGACATTTATAATCCCTTACAAAAACAGAAACATCAGAATATCTATGGATAGTATTCACATTTAAATAGGTATAAGTTTAATCCACCAAAATATTTCGTTTTTAGCTACTAAATTTAATTATTTTAATTGATTAAGTTTTTGGAAAATTTAAATACAGATACATTTAAATACACAAATTATTTAATTTAAAATATAAATTTGAGTTGAAAATATTTTTGGCTTCAATGCACATTTATAAATTACAGTATACCTCTTAAAACATAGTAAATTGTTAATTCTTATCTAAAGTAATGCTCATTTATTGCACTATGTGATAAAATATTTTTTTCATTTTTATAAGTTAAATTTATTTATAATGTTTACTAACATACAATTTAAAATGTTTTTCTAAGATGATAAATTGCATTTATATACGCATGATAAATGCTTCAAATAATTTTGAGTCAGGAATTAATTTTAATTTGTAAAAATATTAAATTTTAAATTTAAAATTTTTAATTATTTATTAATTTTCTTAAAATTACCCAAGTAATCTCTTTGATAATAACCTATTAAGATATTATGTACATACATATATTATACACACAAAAAACAAGCTTTTTTAAACAAATATTTTTACCATTTTACTTAATTCTTCTACGTCTTTGAGCCTTTCTTCCATAACTTTCAATTCATCAAAACTACAAATAGTCAATACATTCCCCTCTTCCACGATAGTTGTGCTCGGAAGTAGGGACTGCAAAAGCATAGTATTCTTCTGAACATCTTTCTTCAGCTTCAATGCACATTTATAAATTACAGTATACCTCTTAAAACATAGTAAATTGTTGCAAGAAGTATATATATGTATATATATATATATATATATATATATATATATATATATATATATATATATATATATATATATATATATATATTAACATTATCATTTCATAACATAATCATACGAAAAAAGTTTGATTGAAAATAGTGATAATAATTTAACTATTTCAAAATAATTTCAATTGAATAATATTGGATTAATCTAAGCGCATTAGTTTAATTTTAAATCCAATATAATATTTTAAAATAATTTCACGATTATAATAGAAGGAGAAAAACAATTTAAGGTGTATAATTCATATTTTATAGTTTGAAAAATCATATACTCTGAAAAAATTAAATAAAAAACAGTTAATGAAACATCCCAGTTAAAGAACTTATTTTTAGCCTAAAAAATGAGTAAAATGCGTATAACAATTAAAAAGGTTGCAAATAGTATATATATATATATATATATATATATATATATATATATATATATATATATATGATTAAAATATAAAATAGTGATAGAAATAAATTTTTTGAGAACAAGACCTTTTAATAATGAAATATCATTATGTATGAAACTTAACACTCTTTCTCTACACTGTAATTGTACTTATTTATATATTAGACACAAACCTTCATTACTTCTACATTTATCACAAATCTCCTTTGAATATGAATTTCTGAATCTATACTTTTGCTGCACAAACCTTCTTCAATTGTATCTGCTGAGAGTGGTTCAATGTCACTGTCATAGCGATAGTATATTAACTTTTTATTTGTCTTTTCATAATTGGCTAGAAATATATTAAAATTATTATAATTTATCAACACAATTGAAATAAAATTATTATAATTTAAGAACACTTTTATATCAATTATATTAAAAATGACAATAGATCAGATTGCCTGAATAAGAACATGCCTAAGCATTTGTTTTTTTTACTTATATACACATACTTGCTATATAAGTCATGAAAATATACATCAACTTGGCAATTTAAATGTAAAATATGCTGTGACAAGATAACAAAATCTATTTATGCTCCTTCAATAAAATATGGAATATTTTTATGTTTCCTTTTTTAATTAATATAATATCGCAAAATGGCTCACAACCTAATAAAAACTTTCTGCTTAATATAGCCAGAAAGACAATCATTATAGCAGTTACCTTACTTCAATAATTTCTTTAATACTATTAGTTATTAAATTATTCAACTTTGAATTAATTAAGTAGTTGATAGATTTAAGCGATTTTTTATAATTTTATTTATAATTGCAAGATAACAAGTAATGAGATACTTCAAAATTTTGTATTTCTAATAATTAAGATAATTTAGGAAAAAAATTTTAAAATCAATAAATTTATAAATAAAAACATTCATTTATCATTAATCATCGATGAAAACAATTAAGAATATTTTAAAGCGAATTTGCGAGCAACAGAGTTCTAAATTATAGACTTGGTCAGAATTTAAAAGCAAAGTTTCTGTCTAAAATAATATTTCACGAATAAAATCTATGTTAAACTTCAAATCAAAACACAATGAGAACTTTAAATTACACTTGAAACAAAAAATAATTTATACAAACAAATAAATTTTAATGAATTTAAAATAACTTACTTTTTATAAAACTGAAAACGAAAAAAATTTTTCAATTCTCTCACAATCTTTATCTTACTGAGTTCTGAACACCAATATTCTCGCATAACCTAATCAACAGTTCTCAAAGCTTATAGTAGGAGTATTCAAAATAGTACTATTGGTTAAAATTGCTTGTCAATCAATTCCATGCAATGTGAGTTTACCAATTTTGGCGTAATATTTCACAAAAATAAATGTTCTAACACCATGAGTCCTTTTGTATTCAACACCAAAAAGTGTGCTTTCTGTTTCCCACCACCTATTTCGTTGATCAGTATCTACATACAATTACCCCCCGGAGTTTTAGAGCACGGGTGGAGGAAGTCAAATAGTCGCCGAAAATGACACCGGAATCCCACTTTTACGATCTTATCAGGTATTGAGGGAGAATATTTTACCCCTCTTCCGCTGATATTGAGGAAAATATACATTTCAGAGTATGGTTTTTAATTATCACAATAATAATTTTATTATTAATCATAATAAAAAAGTATGCATTGCCTCGCACACACATTGAATGATTTTAGTTTTCTATTAAACGGTCAAAAATAATTATGAATGTTTAAATAAAATTGAATACATGAATTATTAAAAATGTATGTATCTATCATTTCAATTGCCTGTATAAACGAGCGTGAAGTTTGTAAATTTCATTTTAATAATATTAATCAATTTATTAAGATTGTAGTTCATTTATTAGTTTTTCAATAGCTTTTATTCCCTTTCAAAACGTGGGTCAGTAGCAAACAGCCTTTATACATATACATACATACATACATACATACATACATACATACATATATATATATATATATATATATATATATATATATATATATATATATATATATATATATATATATATATATATATATATATATATATATATTAATTGTATACATAATCATTATTAAATGTATATTGTTTCCTAATTTCTTGTTTTGATGCTCATTAATACTTTTCTATTTCAGTCTCGCATGAAATTGCTTGCAGAAGGCAGGTTTGATTTAATTGAATGAATTAGAAGCATATAGATGATATTTTAAGAAAAATATCGATGAGTTATGTTTTTCAAAACTCAGCATGCGGTTATCTACAGATGTTTGCATAAACAGCTTAGATAGACAAAGCAGATTTTCAGTAGAAAATATAATGAGCAACACTTCGCCCAAGAAAGCGATTGTAATTTACGTGTAATAATAAGAGTCCTTGTCTAATTGGTCAGGAGACGTAAAAAATCTTGTAACAATCAGAATTAATTCATGACGAGTAAGTACAATAGTCAATTAGAAGTAAATAGTCAACTAAAGAATAAATTAAAAATTCCATTCAACACTGTCACCGGTTCTATTCTTTTATTTTCACTGTTGCGTCCATTGCATTCTAATGAAGATTTTTACATATATTTTAAAGTCTTTATTGGAATGAAAACATATTAGCTTATCATTAGTGGATTATTATTTTTATTAGATTATTATTTCGAAGATTGTAAATGGGTGAAATTAAAATTTTGATACCCCATACAGTTCCTAATGAAAGCTACTTTGAAATTATTAAATCAGGACTTAATTTTATGCGATTTTATGAAATTTTGACTCATTGCAAAATAAAGTCATGATATTTTAAAAAAATTTTAGCATATATTTTATGTAATCAACTGTCTAACAAGGAAGCATTATTAATATAAAATAAAAATTTGGTAGGAACAGTTTATCTAGAGCAGCGCGCGCGTAATCAAATCTTGCATTTATGTCACAAAAGGTACAAGTTGTGCAACATTTAAAGAATATTTGGAATAAATTGCAATCTTTCGGAAAATTCAGTTTAATCATAAACAAAGAAGAAAAATCTTATATTAAAGACGGTGGAAATTAAACGATTGAAGATTTCTATAAAAAGTAAAAAAAAAAAAAAAAAAAAAGAAACAAGCAATGAAACTTATAAATTACTTATTTTTAATCAAAATGATATTGAATTCATTCTAAATATTTGTGACAATGAACGAAAACTCGATATAAAACATGATAGTTTAAAGATTTCTGGGAAATATATATATAATTATTTATGCTGTGTGTGTGTGTCTTGATTGAAATTACAGTGGTTGTTCTGAAATCTCTCGTTACAGAAGTTAAAGTTGAAAAGGCATTTTCAGGTTTGATATTTATTCTCCGAGACAGGAAAGATGAGTAATCGGAATGAAATTACGGTAGAAGATATTTTAACAATTAAAGGCCATTTTAAGTATATAATAAATGTATTTTTTACATAATTATCACACAAAGCCAAGTGCACCATATGATCGGTATGTGATGATAGTACATGAATGGAAATCCTTTGAATCTAGCTGTCAAATCTCATTTTGATAATGGATAACAATGTCGATTCTAAACGTTCATATCGTATACATGCTGGTTAATTGTATAAATTTACATACTGTGTATCAGTTAAAAAAGAATAAAATCGATCTAATTTTGATATTATATTTTTTGATTATTATAGAATATTATTTTTAGAGCAACTAAGAATCCACATAAAATAAAACTATTCATTTGTAACTGAACTCTAATTTTGGGTATAATTTTTGGTATTCTGGTTTCAGTATACATATACTATATATATAGAACAATTTATAGTATTTCAATCCTATAATCTATACTTTTAAATGAAAATAGCGAATTTAAAATTAAAATACATATAGCCATTTTCCCAATCCAAACGGCAGGAATATAACATGCATTATTTACAGAAACCATTTCTGCTATTCGTATACATATGCCCTAAAGTAAGAAAAGTTAATTCCTTTCTCGACAAGGAAGCTGTTTCCCGCTCTGTCATAAAACAGCGGGATTCTTAAGGGGAGAAGATTTTCCAAGAATTTCCCCTATCTTAGGTTACCGTAATGTAAGATGAAAATCAGCCAAGTTTGGCTTTAAAAAATATTGGCGTTGTACAGTAATATTATAGGTGGCGTTATGCTCAGAGCTTGATTTTCAGAAATAATAGAGAATTTGAATAAAAATTAAAGATTGTTATGTAAATATTAATGAAATCAAAAGTGAGGTGTGAAAATTCTAATAAGTACGTGCTATTCACATGCTAAACATTAACAATCATAAAAAGCTGGCTTAAAAAATAATAATCCCTTGAATACTGTGAAAAATTCTAAAGAAATTCAAAAAGGACTTTCTTTTGAAATTGTTCGACAATTGCTAAGGTTAGCTAAATTACATATAATCTTTCCAATTCGAAGAAATTTTTTTAATGCAAAAAAGCAGTTTTTGCTAATTATATTCAATAGAAGTGTTTTTTATATTACTGTCTTTTAAGCACTGTTATATCATATTATATATAGCAGTTTTTAACGTCACACTACTATATAATATATAAACAGTAAACACCTGTATTTTCTGAAAAGTAGGTTGTTTTGCTGTCAAAAACATAGAGTTATGAGTTAAATTTGTTTGCAGCACAGTAAAATTTGTTTTTATAAAAAAGTGATTTTTGCCTATAAAATAAAAAAAAATTCTGTGAAGTTAACAGATAATTTTTGTATTGAATTATACTTGTAATGTTTCCGATGTTTCTATGATTGATCCACATAATTTAATAAACACCATCTCAATCGACACATTTAATATTTGGCAACACGGGGCCCATTTACGTCGTGGTGGCCATCTTCAGACCTTCCTTCTTACTATCGGAAAGTAGTGAGTTCGAATCCAGGTATAACCAAAGATCCATCGTATTTACCACAGGCGATTAGGGCGCTTTAAACAAGTCATGACTGCAATATCAACCGAAGCAAAGAGTTAGGATATCGCATGTATTGGAGAATAATGCTTATAAGTTACGATGATTACTACTCGGATGCTGTCTATTTGACTGGTAGTGGCCAATTATGGGCTTAGGAGTACATATCTATGAAAGCATAAGGTGCAACTCAACAAAACACCTTTTCAGAGAATTATATAGAGCCTGAAATTCAAATAGATAATTCGAAAAAAAAGAAATATACACAAAATAATTTTTAATATATACAATATATATATTAAAAATTGAATGACTGATAAATGAAGAATATATTCATTCTGAAATAAATAACAAACTAATGAACTTTATATTCCCAGATGTCTATAATAAATTTTTAAAATGCAAATTTCTGATAATAAGATATATATTATTTTATTTATTCATTATTATTATTATTTTGAATCCTTATTTTTCACAACCTTTCATTTGAAAATTTTTTGTCAAATCAAAGTTTACATTTAATACTCAAATGTAAATTTGTTAACTAACAGTCAAAAAATACTAAGAAAACATAACAAATATAAAGGAATAATCTTTATAATAGCACTATTTCATTTAAATTTCTAAGTGTAAGAAAAATGTATAGAATATTGTGTCATGAACATTTCAAATTTCAAAAAACAAGCCCCTATAATTAATAATTTGGGATAATTATTAATAAAAAATAACTGTCTTGGTTTTGATGGCCAAAAACTGTTGGGCCATCAATGGCCAGAATCTGCTGGCCCACCGCTTATCATCCAGCTACGACCCGGTTAATTTTGGCCAGCACTCACCCGTGGCCGTAATGGCCGGAGCTGGGCCATCAAACAACCATGAGAGGCTTGCCGTGGCCAACAGAAAACCGGCTTGGCCAGCAGCGGCCCGGATTTTTGCCGGCAGTTTGTGTTTGCTGGGTATATATATATAGAAAGAGAGAGACATAATGTATGCTTCCCTATATTGACTAGCAATCAAAACTAAATATTTGTGGTCCATTTTGTAAAAAAAATATTTACAATAGATATTATACAAAAGCTTGTTAAAAAATTTTAATTTAATTTATTTTATAAATTTTTATTTTTACCAAAAACTTAGAATGCTATATATTGGAGACAGTTGCGTAATAAAATATTTATTGGTATGAGTAAAACTCCTTAAGGGAAGTATATATATAGTTATACTAGAAATTATTCTATTCATACTTGTAGTTTTTGAGTGTTTTAACTCTTGTATAATTCACAGTATTATTAATATTTAATTTTCAGGTTAATAAATATATTTTTGTAATTTTTATACTGTTTTTTTCCGTTTTTCTTACAGTAATCAAGCCGTGCGAAGGAGGGAATTGTTTACTAAAACAATTGTTTCTGTATTTTTATTAATATATCAAATTGATTCAACTATTTAATTAAACATTTTAATTGAAATATTTAACAAAACATCTCTCCCAATTTTATGTAAAGAGGAAGCTCTTGAGGGGGAACTAATTAGTAATACATAAACTTACATTTTTTTAAACAGTCATTGATATATTTGGCAAAACAATACACACGACTTCCCCATGAAAGTGATTGAATAATTGTAATGATGAGTATTATGCAGGTCAATAGCTTTTCTTGGCATTCTTTTCATAACGGGGAGAATTGAAAGGTAGAAACAATCGATAAACTTTAAGCAAACTCACTGTAAGGGCTTCCATGTTTTGAGCTTCATTTGTCATTCAGTATGATTGCATGCGTATCATTATATTGTTGGAAGAGTATGAATAACTTCAGGGAAGTACGATTAATATTTCATTATTCGTGTCCCTTTAAGAGAAGCGCTGAATTATTTTGAAAATAAATCGGATGCATTTCCCCCCCTCCCCGTTCAATGGCAGACAAAATTGTAGGAAAGATTGCGAGTTTCATTTTCATCAGGAAGAAGGTCTCTACCACTTCAAGCAATGATAATTCCATCTATTCATTTGAAATACTGAACCACGAATTTTGAATAAACTTCATCGAGACGCTCGCCATTTTTGGCCGTTTTGAGAATAGAATCGGTTGGTGGGACAACTATGCATTTAGTTATGAACAGTAAAATCACATTTCTGTTTAACTTTTTAAAAATGAATTGACATAAGCAAATAATTAATACAAGTAAAAACAGAAATAAGATAATAGTAATCGTATCAAATAAATAAAAAATGTCAGAATGTAAATTGTCATTTCCTACTTTTCGTCCAACTGCTTAAAGATAAATTAATTAGCATGCAAAGTGCTTCTAAGCAAAATATTTTTCAGCCAATTATTTTTTATTTTTTTAAATTATCAGTCAGCTGCATATATATATATATATATATATATATATATATATATATATATATTCTAAATTTATGAGATCATACGTTCAATATGTCTGCTGTCACTTAAAATATCGCGATGTATGAGTAGAAATAGCAGTCGTATCACTAATTCCACGGTTGGGGCCTTGATTTATTCTTTGAATCGCGCACTTCAGCTTAGATATAAAACTACTTCGAGTCTTCGAATACATTTTTTGTCTCATGATTTCCCGACAGAAACCAGTTACAGGAATTAAGCTCAAGATTATGAAGTGACCAGCTAAATACTATTTATGTGTAATCTGGATAATCCAGAGCTATTTCATGATCCTGAAAGTGTTCTACCAATGAAACAAATATTTTAGGTAAAAGGTAGTCTCTAAAGTACGACCTGCGCAAGCCATATCTGGACCCCAGTGTCATCAATTCGCCCGTGACAACGAATAGCTTATTATTGCTGTGATATGTTGGATAGGAAACACAGAATTCGGTTTTATTTACTTGTTATGTAAAGCTTAATAACAAGAATGATAGACAAAAAATTTAACTTAAATATAACATATATATAACAAATAATTGAAGGAATCTCATTAGCATTATAAACTAGTGAATATCCCACATTTACCCTCGGTAGTTATGTTGGGGTAAAATGTATAGCCTATGTATGTATATTGATATTTAGAATGTATATATCCTGAATCAATCATATGTTTTTTTAATCCAGAAAAACCCTTAGGAACGTAAAAGCTAAATTAATGCTGGGTTTCCACTTGTAAGATATTCTAATGAGATTTAATTAATTGTAAATTTTCACTGACAATAGTTTGTAGTTGTGGATCAACTTTACTTGTGTGTTCCAATTACCGTATTTTCCTGTATATAATCCGCGGATTATGTGTTAAAAAAGTTCCGAATTTCGTTGTGCGTATTATATGCCACCGCGGATAATCTGATAAAAAATATATTGTTCACCAGAAAAGCTTACAATAAAGTTTTGAAAGAAATGTCATTTATGTTTCATAAAATAAATAAAAGATAGCACTACGACTCGGTTGACTTTTTTTAACTATAATTAGCATTGCCCAATTACGTGAATTCAGTTTTTCTGAACGAGATATTAAAGTTCCAATTCATTAGCGCCATTTCGCATTCTATCTTGAACTGAACTTTTTCGCTCTAGTGTCTCATCGTAATCTTTCATTTAACTATTAACCAAACAAATAATGTCTATTTTTAAAATATGTCCAACCTTGTTTTAAAAGTTAATAAAATCTAAAAATCGATAAGATAAACTAGAATCTTCTCAGATATTGATCGATGTCGTGCTTTCATCTCAGTTAATAGCACTTTCCCTTGAGGTGCATTCAAACAGATATCTATCACTCTAAATTTCTGTTGAATTTATTATATTTTTAATTCATAATATGTGATTTATTTTTTATTTTATTTGGAGCACCAAATTATCAGCAATATAAGTTTCCGACTATTTGTTGGGAAAATTGCCGCGGACTGTGGATTATGCGACGCTTTTTTTTTTTTCCTTTGCTCGAAAAACAGGGCTTGCGGATAATACGCCGCTGCGGATTATATACAGGGAAATACGGTATTAAAAGAGATTTAAGATGCTTATCGGTTAACTTAGATTCATAAGCATTCTTTGTGTGCATCATTTTGGAGAATGTTTTCTCACACAGATGTAAGTAGTACTAAAAACAGAAAATAGCCCACGAGCAAAATATATGTAAATAATCAAATTGTGTCAGTGGAAGACACTTATAAGACTCCAACAAAGATGACTTTTAATATTTTTTCTTTATTATATTACTGCACTGTAAATCAATAATTTCCTTTTGCAGTTCCAAGACAAGAGATTTTAATGTCAGTATCAAAAGAAAATTTTGAAAAATATTAATTTCATTTATCTGCTATGATATCAAAGTTTGAGAAACGAGTATCACAATTTATTTTCAAAGCACTCAAACCTTTGATTACAATTTCGATGATAAATACAGTCTCAGTCAGGTGGTTGAATATTTCTCATGTTTCTTAAATGTGTGAAATATTTTATACGTAACTGTGATTGAAACAATATTATTGTCTGCCGGAAAGATTTGATATTAGCGTATAGATCAGGGAGAAACTGGTTTTCTCTTGACAATAATTTTCTCCATATCTTCAATAAACTCGTGGAATTATCAGTGATTCAGCCTATGGGATCTAATGAAATTAACAACTGAAATGACCAGTTTTAGAACTTTCTAATGTATCCAATCAGATATATATATATATATATGTGTGTGTGTGTGTGTGTGTGTGTGTGTGTGTGTGTGTGTGTGTGTGTGTGTGTGTGTGTGATCTCGGGGAGTGGCCAAGGCGTAATTTAATTAATTAACAATTCTTATATAGCCTAATATTTAATTAAAACATATTCACAAATACAAATGTATACACATTTGGAATACTTACAATTAATCGTCTTAATAGCATGAAATGAAGTTATGGGGGAAAGGAGCAATCGTTTTGCTGCTATCAAACACTATGTCTTAATGTGTTCACGTCTTCCGGTTTTCTTCTGCAACTCTTTGAAGAAGTTGTTGCGCTTCTCGTGCCCCTTTTTAAGTGGGCACTTGAAATAGTGACGTCGGCTATTAAGCACTTCACCATATATATATATATATATATATATATATATATATATATATATATATATATATATATATATATATATATATATATATATATATATATATATATATATATATATATATATATATATAATACATAACCTTATTAAAAAATTATGCATCTGCAACCAAACTTTTTAATTTCATATATTTTAATGTAACAATAATCTTGTCGTCTAGTTTATGCCAATTTTATAATTCGGGCACTATGAACACAGAACATCTACTTGTATGCCCAAATTTAGATAAAGATTCTCAAGAACTGAAGGAGAAAAGCAAATTGTACTGAAACGCCAGAACTCTAATGAGCTCCTTTTAAAGTCTACCTCTTGTGTTCTTTTCCTTGTTATTTATTTTATAATTATTTAAAGTTATATTTCTGTTTTCCTGTTATTTTATTTTGGTTATTGCTTTACATGTTTGTTCTATTTATTATATTTTTTCGTATACGATATTTGAGATATTTTTATATTTTGGAATGATTTTCCTAATAAAGCCATATGTAACAACACTTTCTTATAATAAGCATTTATAGTCTGAAGTTTAGAATAGGAAAATATAGAAAGAAGTTTAAAAAGATTTATCTTGTGTAGCTTGTAAATGAGAGAAAAATGACAAAAACAAAAGTTCATCAAGGCTGCAATAATAATCTTGAATAAAATTTTCGAAATATAAAGCTTAAATTTATCTTGTACAGACATACCTTGAGCGAATCCTTTCTCCACAGAAATCACAGAAGTGCAATCTAAGCTATGATATACTCTCATGAGAATAAGAATAAAACCACCTCTGAAATCACACCTGTTGTTGTAGAATAGGATCAATCAATCTCGAATGACAATGTCTGGTGAGCTGCCATGAATTAAACATCAATTAGTAATTAATCAATGATTGATTGTATAATTCATGTTAGCAATACCTTTACATCCACAATCAGTTTAACCAATACATTTGCGGCAACGTCGATAGGGTGCTCGAATCCTCTACAAAGTATTCATAAATTGAAAAAGATATTTGAGAAATGCTAGATTTCTGATACTTGTCTTATTGAGTTTATGTCAGTATAAATCTCCTGCCTTGTGAAAATAAAAGTCAGTTATACACGATATATTAAATAGATATATCAAAGATATATCAAATCAATTCTTTCCCTGTGCATATCACTTGTGCATAATTAAAGATTGTACCTGAAATTGTGATATTTCTTACACACAAAAAGAAAGAAATTTGGTATTTTTTTATATTACCTATTCAAATCTCCCAAAATAACTTAATTCAATAACAACAGAAAAACAGGTTAAAATATTGAAAAAAGTTATATGTATTTTTAGTTAAAAACATTGTGACATCAAATCATTGTGTGTGTATATATATATATATATATATATATATATATATATATATATATATATATATATATATATATATATATATATATATATATAATATATATATATATATATATATATTATTTTGAATTTTGAATGAAGAGTTCAAAATTCAAAATAATATATATATATATATATATATATATATATATATATATATATATATATATATATATATATATTATTTTGAATTTTGAATTTTGAATGAAGATTTTGAAATATATATATATATATATATATATATATATATATATATATATATTTCAAAATCACATTATTTGCAACTGCAAAGTATATAAGTAAGCATTCAGTCATCAGATCTGTGATTGCCACCCGCCCTGTCTAGTGGTCAGAGTCCCTGGCAACGGATAGGAAGGTCCTGGGTTAGAATCCCAGTTCGAGCATGGATTTACTATCTCTCTCTATGCATCCTGTCTTTGTCCTTTCTGTGTATGAATGTGTTGTAAATGGTTGCCTACCCTATAAACGGGTCCCTATGGCATGTGTGTACTGAAGAAGTCGGACTCCACACCAAAATATGGTTCAGTTGAAAAAGTGGAGCAGCGCACCCCATATAGCCAGCCTAGCTGGCACACGACAACAACAACATCAGATCTGTGATTTGCACACTAATTAACCAGAACCATCAAGCTTTGGAAACAAATCCCTTTGCCTAAAATTTTATTGTGATTCTTTATAATTGTTTATAACTGATTGCAATCAAATAAATTTAAAGCAATTACTCAGAAATATTTTCTAGTGCAGTATTAGTATTTGTTATTATAATTAGAATTTGTGCAATTTTGATAACTTTTATGCGTTTCGTGACACTTTCCGCATTGGCATTTTAAAAAAATCAATTACTTTATATAAAGTCAAACTATATCGATATCCACGTGTTTTTTAGGTATTCCATGTCAGACTGATAAATGAAAAAGAAAAATTATTGAACTTAAATTGAAAACTTTGGCTTATATTTAGCAAGAAACGATATGATAATAACAATAAGAAAAATTAATTACTATCCATTTTTAATAAGTCAAGAGTTGTATAACTTGAAAACATTTAACTATTACATCTATGACTAGTTTTCATAGATTTTACTGAGCAAGGACTCACTGTGATCTTGAGGTAGAAATATTCTCTCTTTATAGATTAATATCACGGGTCCAACCACTATTGCGTTACTGGGGATGGATTTTCACTTCTGCACAAATAAGCATGCACCTCTATTGAGGTGGGAAATTTCTGAGCAACCCCTCTTTTGCGACACGTGAATGCTGTCTACGAGAAATCCTCAAGCAAGGCAATATGGGGTGGATATTAAAGTGTCTTGCAACGACCTTCGGATGTATGCTGTTCACTTTGGTGCCTGTCTGTTCACAACAGCCCTAGGTTTACAGAGGTCTGATGACAAGACAGAGCTATTCGGAATATAAAACCTCTAGCTTGATCCCAGCCACCAAGGAACAACGGAGGGTGGATCCTGCGCTTCTTTCATCCAGATGCAAGGCTGTGGGGCAGGAAGTTTCCCAGATCCTGGCGTACCGTGAGTCCGACCTGACGCAAGGCACTTTATGATGTGGAGGCTGCTCAAGTCTCCACTTCAAAATTTTTTTCACAGCACTGTAGTTATAGAACGACTCTTTTTTAAACATTCAGAATTCGATACTCGGCGCTGTGGAGGAACGGTAGATGACACTTTTACATGAGCGTCTTTAGGGGTGTGTGCTTGGGAGTTTCCCAGGTTTATTCCCTTGCAACACATCAATATGGAACACGATAAAAAGTCCTCCCTGAAATCATTTATGTGGTAGACATTAAAATGCCTCATAACTGCCTTAGGCTGATATGCAGTCCACGGTCCAGTTTCAAAGTGTCACTGCATTCTAAATTAAAATTACGTATGCAAATGAATTTAGAAAAAGTATTTATGAAAAATTCATGTTTAAAATCCTTGATGAGAGAGAAAGAATTATGAGAAAATGCATCAATATATTACCTCAAATTGAAATATATCTTTACACATAAGAACGTAGATAAATGAGAGGAAAATAAAAGCTTCTTAAATGATTTGTGCAATTTACCATAACCTATTTCAATAATACCTAAATATTTGGTTTATGATTAAATGATTTTATATGACTATTTTGATTTCTAAATAGTTAAATATAAGCTGAGTAGCATATAACTATCATTCTTATGGACTAAACAGCTTTTGATTTCGTAAGAAATATCTATATTTAAATCAGGAATAAATTAATGGTAATATATTCAAAATACAGTGCGTGATCGTTTAACAAATATAATTTGTTACAGGCGTTACACTCTAAATATATACTGAGGAATTTAACTTTCAATCAAATGAATTCATTTAAGCACATTCTGTTGTGTTGAATTATAAACTCAAGGATATTTTCCCTTTAGAAAAACATTATTTTCCCTTCTAGGTCTTCTTTTTCTCGTATCAGTTTCTAGTAATCACATTGAAAAGTAAGGTTTTCGTAATAATAATTCGTATTCTTCAAAATTTTAGTTCATGAATCAAAATAATGTACGGTTGAGAAGAAACGAAAGTTTTATGGATACGTTGGTAAATGTGTGCACAGCGAAGAAATGAGCAGTATTTTGTATTATTCAATGAAACTGATAAAAACGACTTTTTTGCAAGCGATGTCATCCCTTGCAAAAAAGTCGTTACCAGAATTTCAATATATAATGTGTTCACAATGGCCTGGAGTTCATGGGAGACTTTATTTCCCCGCAAGACTTCTGGGATGCAATGAAATGTGTCTTTCAGCTCCTGATCCGCAGCTGAAGCAGAATCTTTGGCCAAATGCAGTCTCCATTCATTTGAGACGCATTTGTTCTGTAATAGAGTGAACTGTGATTCATTTGCGATGCTTAATTTAAATACGTCTATGAATCATTCCTCTCAAGCGTTCCATTCATTCCTCAAATATGCATACATTTGAAGTATTCCATAGGAGGGTTTAGAAATTCGAAACCATAATTGTATCAAAGGCCTATAATTTCATATTGCAAAAGCAGTGAACATTATTTACATATAATTTCAATATACTTTAACTCTTATTCTTGACATTAAGTATATGAGCAATCAGAAGGAAAATCGTTTTTAGCTATCTTTTAAATTCGGATTTCAATCACTTGTGTTTTTTAACTCCTCGAAGAATAAGTTCTAAAATGCTTTAATTCAACCAAATTTAGATATAACTTCTGATGCTGTTGTTGTCGTGTGCCAGCTACGCTGGCAATATGGGCTGCGCTGCTCCACTTTTTCAACTGAACCATATTTGGTGTGGAGTCTGACTTTTTCAGAACACACATGCCATAGGGACCCGTTTATAGGGTAGGCAACCTTTTACAACACATTCATACACAGAAGGAACAAAGACAGGATAGATAGAGAGAGATAGTACATCCATACCCGAACTGGTATTCGAACCCAGGACCTCCCTATCCGTAGTCAGGGACTCTGACCACTAGACAGGGCAGGGCGGGTGGCAAAACTTCTGTTAATAAGTGTAAGAGAAGTTAAGATTTTAAAAAATGAAATAAAAATTCTAGAAATGTATTATATTTGCACCAGGTATTTTTTGCTTCAAACGACCAGCCACGCACGAGGAATTTTTATCTTTTCAGCAGTATAAAGGGCGGGAATAATACCATTTTTATGTAATAGGTTTGACCCTAAAAGTAAGTGTTTCTGTGTAATTTAGAAATAGGGACCCACAGATTTGGCATCCTTCTTGTAGTGCATTGCGATCATGACCTATCTTAGTGAATACGACGCATCTTCTGCTGTGTGTTGGAGATCAAACTCACTACCTTACGAACGACATCCCAGCCAACCAGACCGCAGCAGTACTTACTTTTGACAAACTGAGAATATTAGTATTAATTGGGTTTTAAAAACTCTAAGATCTTGTAAACATATTCATTTTAATCAACAAAAAAATTACAATAATTTTATACATCATTTGTTTATTTAGGATTAAATCAGTGTATTTATTGGGTTACTGTTGGCAACCTTAACTGTGGTATCGAAACGTAATCATTGACAGCGCTAATTACTTTAGAAACACGAGCATGAAAAACAAGCAACGCATTAATAATAATTTTAGCCCTCTTCCCAAAGATTTGAGCAGCAAAGTCTTAAATGCATACAGTTAGCATTCATCATTTCTATTTGTATTGTAATGTTAGGATAGTTCGAATCTAATAACTTTCGTATTTATAATTTGAGCGTCGCTACCAGTTAGATTATCAAGCTACTAAACGTGAGAAATATTTTATTAAATACTGCTTTTTTCTACACAGAATGGTTTATTAAGGAGTTGTTCTGTGTTTTAGCATCAATGTCAGCTATAAACATAGCTGCTCTTGAGCCCTAAAAGTATATTTCATAAAAACTAAGTTAACTAAAAGCAAACTCATTGAATTAAAAGTCTAAGAGAAATGTAATATTTCTATGTTTATTTCATAAGTCAAATTCAATTTTATTGGTTAAAAATGTCACTGTTTTAATTGGTGTGAATGCAGTGTCATAAGAATTGATAAAACAATTGATAGGTAGCTTCTTAGGCATCGAAATTTATTTAAAAAAATTAATGAATAATGATTACTTTGATGTAATAGTTTGAAACATATGAACACATATGACACAACATATGAAAATTCCTACACGTTTTCGAAATTTGTTTCCTACTGAATAAAAGGGAAAATTAAGCATTTTGCGCTTAGAAAATATCAGAATATGGAATTGAAAAGTCATATGCATTATTAGAATAAGTGACATTTTTAACCATTGAAACTTGAAATCTTTGGACAATTAGTAGTAATTAAAGATCTATCGTAAAAAATTCAATAGAGGCGTATGTCGTGTGTCACTATACAATAATTTATCACTTGGTTATTTAGTAGATTCTTTATTCATTATTTCTGTGATATCTTAGTGCTATTATTGTATCCATCACGTTATCTATTACCACATAAAAATACATGACATCATGATAATTTATAAAACCTTTCAATCTAAAAACAAAATTTTTTGGTGGGTGACAGAATCAATTGAAAAAATATGATTTTATATCTGAATATTATTTATACATAATACACATAAAACTCCCAATATTAATGTACATAAAAAAGACAAAACATCGTTGCCATCTTTAAAAAACTAAATATCAGTTGAAAAATATAATATTTACATTGCTTTTAAAGGAACGTTAGAATTATGCATTACATTATGTATAACAAATAAGCTGTTTTTAATTTGGTATTTAATTGAATATAGGAAGGATTTAGAAACACATGACAGACAAATAATATGTAAAATAATTTAAGGCATTCTAATTAAAATGCAAAATAAGACTTTAAAAGTGAAGTCTTATTTGTGTTACATATTCAACGAATCTGTATCATCCATTTCTTGAAAAGGAGTATCGTTTACTTCTTTTTGCGTCAAGCAATATTTCTCGGCAAATAGATGAAATAATAGTGAATAGGCCAACAGTTGAACAGTGCATGGGTTCGATTCCATATTTGGAATTGGATGTTTGTAATGATTTGCCATCCACTTCATAAGCCGAGCAAGAAGGAAATCAAATCTACCACTAAACACTATCTCATAATTGTGGTGATTAATGTTCTACTTTAACTGCGGTCCGGATATAATTATATTCTTAGTGTGCAGAAAATGACCGACAGGTTGATAGGTAAAACACCAAACAAAATCTTCCACTCTAGCCAGAGTTATTACCACTAAACATTAAAGAAATCAAATCAAATTGACCACAAGTCACATTTGCAGTGATTCAGAATCTTATTTAAAACATATGCCCTTGTCTAGTTAGTCGTCCTAAGCATAAAATAACCGTTGAGCGATAAACAAACCAAATCAAATCTACCATCATCAACTGTTATATTTGCAGTGATTCGAAATCTTATTTAAAGCATATGCCCTTGTCCAGTTAGTCCACCTAAGCATAAAATGACCGTTGAGCGATAAACAAACCAAATCAAATCTACCATCATCAACTGTTATATTTGCAGTGATTCGGAATCTTATTTAAAGCATATGCCCTTGTCTAGTTAGTCCTCCTAAGCATAAAATGACCGTTGAGCGATAAACAAACCAAATCAAATCTACCATCATCAACTGTTATATTTGCAGTGATTCGGAATCTTATTTAAAGCATATGCCCTTGTCTAGTTAGTCCTCCTAAGCATAAAATGACCGTTGAGCGATAAACAAACCAAATCAAATCTACAATCATCAACTGTTATATTTGCAGTGATTCGGAATCTTATTTAAAGCATATGCCCTTGTCTAGTTAGTCCTCCTAAGCATAAAATGACCGTTGAGCGATAAACAAACCAAATCAAATCTACCATCATCAACTGTTATATTTGCAGTGATTCGGAATCTTATTTAAAGCATATGCCCTTGTCTAGTTAGTCCTCCTAAGCATAAAATGACCGTTGAGCGATAAACAAACCAAATCAAATCTACCATCATCAACTGTTATATTTGCAGTGATTCGGAATCTTATTTAAAGCATATGCCCTTGTCTAGTTAGTCCTCCTAAGCATAAAATGACCGTTGAGCGATAAACAAACCAAATCAAATCTA